>PVJN01007443.1:0-69744 GCA_004026805.1 Lasiurus borealis | reverse complement strand
ACACACACACACACACACACACACACACACACACAAATAGTCCTAGAAGTAGGCTCTAGTTCAATCTATTACATGAAACAGGAAAGGAACAATGGAAGATAACCATCAATGGTATTGAAGAATCAAAAGAGAAAAAGTGTAAAATTCACTGGTTATTAGAAAATAACAAATTAACAATTTTCCCCAAAAGTGGTAGTGTAAAGAGTTTCAAGACAAGGCTCTAATCAATTTAAGCTGTTTTACAGAGAGCATCCTATGATATCCTAAAAGGACTAACCTTGGAGTTTTCTGCATCAATCCATCATCCCCATTATTAAAAAAATAAAGTGTCTGGGGGTAGAGAGCAACCAAAAGAACTTGTATGCACACATATAAGCTCAACCAATGGACACAAACACCAGGGGGGTAAGGACATGAGTGGCGTAATAGGGGAGCAATGGAGGGATAAGGACACATATGCAATACCTTAATCAATAAAGAAAAAAACAGTTATTCTGGAATAAAAAAAGAAGTGTCTGAATTCATAGGTAGATGCAGCAAAGAGAATTCCAGGGAAACCACCCTTGCTCACTTGATGGAAGCCAATTCTAGCATGTTCAGCAGGGTTGAATCATCTGGAGATGGCTGAGGGCATTTCACCAAACCTAAAAGATTTGCACAGATATTTGCTTGCTGCCAGAAAGCTAAAGGCATTTCAATCTATATGTTATTGCCTCCTGCTAGCCAAATACCTGAACAGCTGAAGGCAGTTTCTCTCAAACCTGATAATCTGACAATGGATTCTGTGTACCAAACTCTGGCCTTTGAACTATATATCTACTTTGCCTTAGGACAATTTGTGTTAATAAAAAGCAAGGGGACCTGAGATAAGGGAGAACTTAGTTCCTTTAGCTAAGTCTTCTCTGACTCTCCAAAATACTTTTCAAAATTATGTTTTGTTTCTTGGATTCTTGATTAATTTACACACAGCACTTCCCCAAATTCCTGAACCCTTTTAGATGCTGGATCAAGACCCCCAGCATTATTCACTACTTGAGGACCAGGTCATGTCATCCCTCCACTAAGGTGTCAGCTGCTGTCCATCTCCCTGAGCAGTGAGCTCGCTCTCCTCCATGCTCCCACTGCACTTTGCTCATAACCTCACTTCCTTGTATTGTGGTTTACATTTACTTTGTTTTCACTGCAATCCACAGAGCACGGCAAATAAAATAAGTTTAAATATTTGCTAAATTAAGAAAGCATCCACTTAGTGAGAAGCTGCTGTCCCTTTCCTCAGGTCTTCTGCTCACTCTCTAAGAAGGTCAACACACAGGGAGGTGGCTGAAGTCCCAGGACCTGGTGCCAGAGGCCATACCTTCACCCAACACAGATGACTCCCCTGTATAAGAAAACGTAGTCGAATATATACAATCCCTTCTCTTACTTCCTTCACCCACATGTGTTGACTCCTTAAAAATTAACCTAAAGGCCAAAATTCAGTATTTTCTGATTTTACCATAACTAAGTGGACAAATAAATATATTTATGACTTGAAATAGAATCTACAATATAAGTTACTGCAAATTTGTTTTAATTGAGATGTCTAGTAGTGAACTATTTCTAGGATGTATAAAATAGAAGCCTTTAACCACCTCAGTGATGTTTTATTATTACTTTGATGATAAGAGTTTTTAAAAGTTCTCCCTGGCAACCCAAGATGGGTCTACAGTAATGACCCATTAAATGGTTAAATACTGAGCACCTTCTGAATTGAAGGCACAGCCAAGCCCTACTGGGAGAGACAAATCACAGAAAATCACAAAAAAACATGCAAACAAAAACAACAACAACAGAAAAAGCTAGACCTATGAAAACATCATTGAGGAAAGTCATGTTCTTTAATACCTGATGTTTGAGTGTGTGTAGATGGCAACTGAGAATTCATTACCATTATACCATTATTCTCTTTGTCCTGATTGAAATGTGCCAGGGTTAGCAAAGGAATGAAACCATTTGAGGTCAGAGAGGAGTCTACAGATGAGACAGACATGAGCCATGAAGGAGAAAAAGGACCCATAGTCAGTCAGTCCTGGACACCTCCCCAGCCCAACCCAGTATCGCACCACTGCACAGAGGAGGCGGTCAGTGGTGCTCAGACCCTAGGCTCATACACTTGTCTTTCAGAGGCTGTTTAATGACCTTACCAGGGTTCTTCCCACTGTATAGCTTCAGCTCTTGTCAAGTAATCCTCTTGTGGTTTTGTATTTTATTAAGTTAAACAGTTCCTTCAAATGGAATTCCAATAGCAGCAAGGAATGATACCTGAACAGGTGGACCCAGTGAAAAATGTTTAGTTAAGATGATCCTGGTCCACAGACCAGATTGGCTAGGTAAGGTAAGCAGCACAGTGAACCCAGCACTCCTCAACCAGACCTTCACCTGAGAGTTAGTTACCATGCCCCTGAGCTGGGAAGTCAGAATGTGGAGGTGGACCCAGCCCAGGTTTCAAGTGATTGCATTCACAGGCGGGGCTGAGAAATGCCGCATCAGATGCAGGCGCCTCACTGGAATCTGGCTGTGTTTGAATGCATCACGATTTTCAACAGCAGTTAATTATCCATAGAATAGCTTTGTGTGTTCTAGATGGTGGGCAAGAAGGAAAGTGGAAAGTTACAGAAAAGCGTTAAGACAGCCACAAACCATGGATGCTGCTGATGCTGCTGCACGGTGTGCCCAGTACTGTCATCTGGACCAGCTCCTAAGTGTCCCCGTGGTGGGAGAGCCAGCGATGGGCCCTGGGGTCTGCAGGCGCCTCTGGAGGAAGGCTGTGCTCCAAACATCCTCCTGCCCCAGCCTCTTTGAGGGCTGTTCCTGACTCCCTGTGACAGTGGCTTCTCCCCATTGCCGATATATAGTTGCCTGTTGCCTACCGTCTGGCTTCCCAGTCCCCACCTGCTGCTTGTGCCTAATTTCCCGTCCCATCCTTGAGTGTCTGTGTCACCTCAGGCTCCAGCCACGCCCACCATGCTCTGAGCCACGGCGGACCAGGCTCACACAGAGAACTGTGGGCTCTGCGTGGTGAAGGGTGAGAAGAAAGCATTCCAGCAAAGGAGAGAAGCGTGGCTGACACTCCATGCGGCCAGTGCTAAGTGGTGGACCGTTTCCTGGGCAGAATCTAAGAAAATCACCCAAACTGAAACAGAGAGGACTTGATTTATTCCCACTATTACTAATACTTCCTACCATCAACACACACTTGATTTTTAAGTGAAGAACATAAGAACAGATGGCAAGAATTACCACTGTAAATGCCACAATCTACCAGTATACCCGAAGGATGACAAGTGCTGTGAGGAAGAGTGCTGTAATCAAACCGAGGTAATTCCAGTAATGCATTTTTCACACAAGGCACTCTCCAATCTGAAGTTTGCTTACAGAAACGAATATACTCAAGTATGCTAGCACTGTCTTTTTATGGCACTTTTTTTTTAAAGCTTAATTTTAAGCAAGCTTGGGCATAGCTGGCTAATATGTTAATCCTTCATTTGCTTCAGTATATAAATAATGTGTTATTACACAGTAAAGTGATTATGCTGATTGGAAGGCAGGGTCATATTTCCCATCAATTAAACAAAATTTAAATCCCAAAGATAATTTTAAAACACACTTACACGGCTTTCCTCCCCCCCCCCCATAAGAAACCTATTTTATTTCCCTGCTCATGCTGTCACAATCGTTACAGAAATTAGCTTTGTAAAACGTTGCCTGCTCAACGGGAGGCATTAGAATGGGATTTTAATGACAGCGAAGAATTTGCTGTTATTGTCCTGTGGTTTGTTTGACTGGATAGCCACTCTGGTGGAAACAGGTGTCCCAAATTACTACTTGTCCTACAATATGGTTAAGATTACGAAATGAAAAAAAGAAGAAAAACAAAAATAAAGAAAATGTGTATTTCAAACAGAGCTTAAAACCTACACTACACTTGCGAAGACTGGTAATATATGCTGAGCTTATTTAAATCACTAAAATTGCTGTAATTAAACTTCTCCCTAAATCAGACTTGTATAAGAGTCAGAAATCTCCTATAATTAACTTATCTGTAGAAGTAATCAGACAATAACTGCTGGTATATTTTAGGAACCACGCAAACTACTGTAGCTGTTGAACGTAATAACTATAATAAATCTTTAACAGCAGTTATCTTTTAACCTCTTTTCACAGCTGCACGGTGGGAGGGAGATGGTCTTCTTGAAGCTTTCCCCTGAGTTGGTCTGAGTGTGCTACTGCTCCACGGCTCTGCTGCAGGGTGGGGAAAGTACGACGGAGCGGGGTGTGGGCTTGACGGAAACCTCAGCCTGTGCTACATCTAAGTGGCTATTGGCGCTCATGATGAGGAATAGGGAGTGTTTTAGGGACTGCCAAAACCTCCAATGGGCAGCTAAAAGACAGAAGACTATACATACTTACCATGAAGTCATCAAGTTCAAGGCAGTGATGACTCGATTGAACTCGTATATCAATGGAAACAATCCTGAGGCCAAATAACTGAATCTTGAGGACATGTGCCCTCACAGCCAGATACAATAGCTGTTATCTCAATAAGATAAATGAATGAGAGACGGACCGTGTTTCACACTCCCCAGCCTCTGAATCCAAGTTGTCCAATGTTTTTGTATATATTGTTTATTTTGTAACAGAAATATACTGTATATATGAAAGCTAGCAGATATTGTTGGACTTGTTCAAAGACCAGAGAATACCCTTCTCCCATGTGTTCATTCATAAATTCACTTATCCCAATAATCGTGTATCTGTAAGATGTTACACATGAAGCTCACAGGTGAAGAACTAACTGGAAAAATATTTTTACAATTTAAAAACCAAGGGATTAACATCAGTAATATAATTGAAATCACTGAAAGTCAACAAGAAAAAGGCAAAACGTAAAATACAATTAGGCAGTTCAGTTCACAGGAAGACAATCCAGAATGGCTTATACATTTGAGATTCCCAGCTCTCTAATTTTCAGAGTGTTAGTATTTATAGTTCATTAACTCAACAAAAGATCACAGAACATGATGAAAACAATGAGTTGAAGGCACTGGAAAATAACCAAAGACAGGCAGACTTATAAATAGAAGGGCTTACGTTTGAAAACTATTTTTGTTTCTACATTGGGTTTTCTTGTAAGTCAGGCAGAGGACAGCACTCACAGCAACAAAGCACGGAGAAAGGGCACATTTTAGAAGCAGGAGAGTCACAGGGGCTGAGATCCAAAATCTTAGAATAAACACAGTCCAAATCCCTGGCTTACTAATAACTTTCTATCCTCCTGAGAAGCCCAAGCAGCCCGGTGAAAGGCAGGCAAACTCAAACTCAAGGAGGAGGCAGTGGTTATACAGTTGAGCCTTGAACATCACCGGTGTGAACTGCACACGTCCACGAATACACAAAGTTATAAAATAAATTCCTGTATGGTTTCAATCCACCGTTGGGGGTTTGTGGCTATAGAGGGCCAACTGCATGCATTGTTCTGTGCCATTTAATATAGAGGACTTGGACATCTGTGGATTTTTATCTCCACGTGGGTCCTGGAACCAAATCCCTGAAGATACCAAAGGACAACTAAGTGCTTAGGAAGTCAAAAGTTCTATGTAGAATTTTCATCTGTGCTGGAGGGGGGCTGGGAAAAAGGGATGGTGCCCTTAACCCCCCACGTTGTTCAAGAGTCAATGGTATAGGACTACAAAACAAACTACCCGACTTAGTAGCTTACAACAACCATAAACACAAGTTCCTTGCTACACAGAACTGTCCAAAGCATGGCATGACAGCCGGTTTCCCCGGAGTGTGTAACCCAAAGGCAAGCAAGATAGAAGCTGCAATATCTTTCATGACCTAACCTTGAAGTCACATTCTGTCACTTCTGAAATGCCCTCCTGGTGACACAGGTCAGCTCTGTGCGGGGGAGAAAGGACTGTACAGAGGCATGAGCCAGAAGGCAAGAATCTCTGGGGCCTTATTGGAGGCTAACGATGACAGAAATTACCTGTGAAAGACAGAACTGCTTCCTGTGAAATGTGCAAGATTTTGGTATTCTTCATCCATCTACAGTGTGGGAAGCAGAAAATACTGGCTGGAGGAATAAAACAGCAGAACTTGGGGCTGGCAAAGCAACCAACAATTTATAGTAAATCTCAGAAGCAAACCCCAACTTCTGGGTATGAATTCTGCCCAAATCTGTAACAGATTGTTCAACTATGTCTAGAGAGTCACACAGCAGCTGGAAGCCAAAGCACCTGAGCAGAGGCAGTATTGCTTCACACTGCAGGGAAACAGTATTTTCAGTTTGAGCCAGACAAGTGAACTAGACACCAACAATTCCAGAGTTACTACAATACATTTTATATACAATTCAGCTTCTGACCAATTACTAGACTGCAAATAACAGTGAGCTCCTGACCCACACTCAAAAAAAAATAGTAGTCAATATCACAGTAATGATACTGCTTCCGAGTATGCCCAAATATTAGGTTTATTAGAAAAATACTTCAAATCAGTGATTATGAGTCCAGAGAATTAAAGCAAAACATGGCAGTAGGAGTGAACAGATATTGAATCTCAGCAGTGAAAGAGAAACTATTTTTAAAAAAGCAATTGGAAATCTATAGCTGAAAAGAACTGTAACTGAAATGAAAATTTTACTAGGTGGGCTCAATGGCAGATATAAAATGACAAGAGAAAAAAAAAATCACTTTGAAGATAGAACAACAGAAATTATGCAACCCAAAGGAACATGGGAGAGAAAAAGAAGTTTCAGAAACCTGTAGAATGTTTTCTTGCAGGCTAGTAAGTAACTGAAGTACCAGAAGTAGAAGAAAGAGAAAGAAGAAAAAAATGTATTTAAAAAAATAATGGCTGAAAAATATTTAATTTACAAGATTTTTGGTAAGAATTGAGAACCTATGTGAAAATAACTTAAAATGTAGTACATTGTGGACAATTAAAGTTCATACTTTGATATTTCTGTTCATAAACTCTACCTGCCCACCATTTGCATCTCAGACTGTCACCACCAAATGAAGAGACCCAAGTAAAGGAAAATAGATTTATTACCTTTTTTTCATACTACAACTATTTATTCAGCTTCTACTGTGTTATGGTTAAGTGTTACTGGAGGGATGTGGTGATTAATTTTATGTGTCTGCTTAGCTAGGCACCCAGATATTTGATCGATATGTATGGATATTGTTGTGAAGGTATTTTTAAATGGTATTTTTATAGTTTAAATCCATAGATTTTGAATAAAACCAATTACCCACAAAAAGTGGGTAGGCCACATCCAAGTTGAAGGTCTAAAGTAAATGCCCTCTCCGCCCACGAAGAAGAGAGGAATTCTGTCTCCAAATGGCTTTTGGCCTTATGCTGCCACATAACTCTTCCCTGGGTCTCCAGTCTGCCTGCCTACCCTGTAGATTTTCGGACTTGCTAGCCAAATATAATCATAAGCCAATTCTTTAAAATAACTCCCTCTATGTCTCTGTCTCTCCTTTCTACTTCCCTTTCTCTTTCTACACACACACACACACACACACACACACACACACGTTGGCTGTGTTTCTCTGGAGAACCTAAACTTATACTGGAGTTGGAGATAGGGAAGTTATGGTTCCCACACTTAAGAACTTTGTTGTCTAAAACATTAAGGAAAAAACTCAAAATATGCACTAAAATTCTGTGAGCACTGGATGTTTTGGAAGCCCAGAGAGCCCATCTCATGGTGGAGTGATGCAGGTACAGCCAGGGCAGGCTCCTGGCACAGGTAAGCTCTCTCAGCTCAGCTCTAAGGAGCAGAAGTTTGCCAGGTGAATGTGTGGCGTAGCAAGGAGGAGCGATGTGAATGGAGGAAAGCCATAAGCAGGGGCCAGATGACCAGATGCTGTATGTGCTGCACTAAGGAATCTCGTTTTTAATCCTCAGGCAATGCTCTCCATTTTTGCTCAGAGATGTTATATAGGGTTGCAAGAATCCCAGGAAAAACTTCATAGAAAAAATTTTTAAAAACACAAAAATATATATATATTTTTTTCACTTAGGCGTGACTACTGACCTTGTTGTTCTATCTGTTTTCCTCAAGCTCACAGAAAACTCGTAAGTATTCATGAGGTAACTAGTTGCATCAAGCTGGCTGCCTAGCTATCATACAGCCATCTCAGCCTTTTCTTTAAAGTGCATTACTCACGCCATTTCTGTAAAGGACCATTTACAGTTATTGTGAGACTTGTTTTCTAGTGCCACCTGGTGTTTCGTTAGGGTGCTGATTATTACTTTTTAAAGAATACAAATACTAACCAGGAAATCTTTAAATGCCTTCTTAAGGACTCTATAAAATATATTATTTCAGCATATCCCTAATTGTAATGAATAATATGTAATATTAAATATTAGTCTAAATCAAAGGAAAATTATTTCCGGTAAAGTCCCTGATCCAAATGCAATTTTCACACACACACACACACACACACACACACACACACACGCCAGAACACATTTCCCATTTTCAGGCAGAGTATTCTGTTGCTCCTCAAATTTCTTTTTTTTTTTTTTTAATATTTATTTTTAATTGATTTCAGAGAGAGAAGAGGAAAGGAATAGATAGAAACATCAATGATGAGAAAGAATCATGGATAAGCTGCCTCCTGCACTACCCTCATTGTGAATTGAGCCTGCAATCTGGGCATGTGCCCTGACCTGGAATCAAACCCTAACCTCCTGATTCATGGGTCAATGCTCAACCACTAAACTACACCGGCTGGGCTTTCAAATTTCTTTAAAGGCTCACAAATCCTCAAATACTAACTGACATTTGACATATATGGAATCAGTAGCATACTGCATACTTTTATATTCAATGATTTTGTTAAAGCACACCTTTTTAGTAGCATAGAGCCATTTCTGAGTCCTCTGTCACACCCACATCCTTATCCGTTAACAGATCCTATTGACTTTACATGGGAATATACGCAGATCTCATCTCCCCTCACCACCTCTACTCCACCCCTGAACCTGGCTGCCCTCATCTCTCCGTGGACCATCGCCATTGTCTTCTATGTGGTCTCCCTGGTCCCAATCTTCACCTCTAGATTCAGAATCGGCCTTTTGAAACATAAAGTAGAAAATATGAATCTTCAGCTCAGAATCTCCCAGCGGCTTCCAGTATCACTCAAGATAATATATATATAAAGTCCTTCTCCAAAGACCTTTGTGACTCAAACCTTGCAACCCCTGGGACCACCCACACTCCCCTCACCCCTTGCACACTTCTGGCTAATCCTCACACTTGCTAAGTGCTTCTCACCTTAGAGACTAAGGATGTGCTACTCCACCAAGGAACTCTCTTCTTCCAGGTGGCTGCACAGCTCACTCCCTTGCATTCATGTCACTGTCTAAGAGGCCATCTATAGAGCAACGTCCCTGCCCACTGTCATTCTCTGTACTCTTGTCCTGTTGTATATTTCTTTTCACAGATATCACTGCCTATTATATTCTAATTTTTTATTTTATCTCTTATATTCTAATCACATGTTTAAACACACAGACACAGATGTACACACACACACAAATACAAGTAGCACGAGAACTGGGGCTTTGATTTTATTGACTGTTTTGGCCCCACTACCTAAACCAGAGCCTGGCACACAGTAGGTACTCAATGTTACTGAGTAAATGAGAGAATAAGAATAATTGTTTGATTTAGACATCCAGTGAGCTGTTTTCATATCGCATTATTTTGTAGTTCACACTACGTTTTATGGTTGTGAAATACGGAATATGTGGGAAAAGATGACATCCAGTGGGGAGAAGCTGATATAGCACTTAAGAATCTGGTATCTCCAAAGGAGGGCCTATTTTGGAAGAAACCATATCCCAAACCTGAGATCCTATCAAAATAAATTAAATCTAGTTCTTTAAAAGAAGGGATCATGTAATTATTAATTCTAAGTAAAAACAAAATCTTCCCAATCTTGTCAGTATTTCTTCATTAATATACTTGAGGGAAGATAATACAAGTAGAAAATTAGGCAATCTAATAATTCATGCTGAGACAAATGTATAATTACTATGAAAAAAATCTCCTTTTGGGTGGGGGGAGGATAGAGAGGGTAAAGGGGGGATAAATAGTGATGGAAGGAGACCTGACTGGGGTGGTGAACACACAATAAATATACATATGATGTATTGTACACCTGAAATCTATATAATTCTATGAACCAGTCACTCCACTAAATTCAATTTTTAAAATCTCCATTTCTATATTATGAAATTAAGATAGGACTATTAAAACACATTCAATTTTTTAAATGGGGGTATAATTGACAAAACACATTCAATTTTTTTTCATTATATATTCCAAAAATGCAATATTCCCCCTTCCCTATCAGTTAACAGCATCAGAGAAATAAGTAAAATAATAAATGGAACTCCCAAAGCTGACAGTTTGCTCAAATAGGCTTTTCAACAGGATAGTAATTATTATAAACAGCATTCCCAAGTCCATAATAACAGCAGCCGATTGAGGTTAGGAGAATGATAGTAGCAGACTACATGTATTATTTACAGATATTATTTTCACTTTGTCCTCCAGTAATGAAGTATATCCGATGAGACATGATAATCATTATCCTCATTTCTGGACAAAGGCACTGAAGGTTAAAGTGTTTTTAAATATAGGTTTTTTTTCTCCTGGTTAATTCTGTGCTCCAAAGACCATAAGTATGACTTCATGTGTCCACTGAGCTTATATTTATTAAATCACAGAAGAGTTGACATAATCACTGTTTTCTTATCCCAATGTTACTAAAGTTTTTGGTCTTTCATATATTTCCCATAGTTTTGGATCTACCATTTAAGTTTTGGATCTCCCACAGATTTCTTTGTCTCCTCCTAAAAAGAACACATCATTAATATACTGGGGAGCTCAGGCATCCTGAGAGTTTATGGATGATGGCTGAGCTAAATCCCAATCAGAATCACCTTTCCCCCCTCCCCCCAAAAAAGTAATTCACAGTTTCCAAGAGAGAGGAGAAAAATGTAGAAATGAGCTATTTTAGACATGCACAGGTAAGTACTAGAAGAAACAGCTAAAAGAAAGTTGGGAATGGAACTCATGGACAGAGAATAGTAGGGTAGAAGACTACTGCTTTTAAATCATAACTTTTGAAACTATATCTCTATATGACTTAGATAAAAAATTAAAAACAACCAGTCAGAAAACAACAACAACAACACACGCATGAGCTAGATGCTTAGTTCCCCAGCCTATGGGCTACAAAATTACGGCCCGAGGCCAGTAACTCCACATGCTCATTAAGTACTATTTACATACACAGGATTGATCTTCTACATTATGTGTCCTATGTCTTTTCAATGTAGACACTGCCTTCATCACTACAAATTAAAGGCATTCCTGAAACTGTAATAATGTTTAACTACTGAAGATTTACAACCCGCATCCTGTCACACCCATATAATTTTTTAGCTCTTCACTCTACATGTAGGAGTCTTTATGGGAGTTGAATTAAAGTTATACTGGGTTATGAAGAATGCCTTTGTAATAAACTCCTGGAAGGCAGAAAGGATCCTTTCTATATGGATGTGATTTTGTTTGCATGTCTTTCTTTCCAACAATTTGGAGTTTGTTGAGAAGAGATAATGCGTTCTAATAATCCTTGGACCTCTATACCTAGCACAGTTGCCAACATAGGTGACAATAAATATTTTCTAAGTGCTTTGTCTGTGCTAGACACTGCTTTAAGCACTTCACATTTTCCTTAATTGCTATTGTGAAACAGCCTCATGGTTTCTGAAGTTGGTGATATTGTTCCTCTATCATAGAAGAGGAAGCTGGGGCACAGGGTTCTGTAATCCTCGAGGACACAGAGAGAACAGCAAAACTGGAATTAGAGGGCAGGCAATCTCTCTCCATAGCCTTAGCTCTTAATGTTCATGTAGAATATTAATAAATGTTCGTTGATAAAATCACTGAAAGAATAAACCCAGTGGCAATTTGTTTTAGCTAGCGACATAAACTGAAATCATCATGTTCTTCACGGATGGTATATTGGCTTTTTCAGATGTATATTTGAAAGACTGTTTATTTGACAATCTCACCTTTTGCTTTTTGTTCTGGATCCTCTGTTTTTCTATTTGTTTCTGAAAAGGAAAGACAAAACAAAATAAGTACTATGGAAATCACCATTGAAGGTCTCAAAATAGAGAACCATATTTAAAGGAACTCAAATTGGTATCATTTAAGAAATATTTCTTGGCAATTCAATTTTCCTAAATCCCGAATTCTTTACACATGAACTTTGTTACATGAAGATTAGGTTCATTCGAATTACTTATAGAAGTCACCAAGCAGTTAACTAGGTGCCAGGTGTCAGGCTACATGTTTCTCCTTGAGAAGAGAGTTGGTGTGGGTTAGCTCCATCACCTTTAAGCTCCTCTAGGAGTAAGAAGGCAAACTGGGGTAGGAGAAGTTTGATAAATATTCTGTCTCCTGAAAACAGAAGACTACTTTATAATAGGCTCCGTGTGCTTTAATGGGATGCAGAACACCACCGACTGAGAACACTAGTCTCATTCCTCTAAGGCAAGCATGTCAACCTCGCCGCCTGTGGCCCTCGTGCCTTGTTTATTTGGCCTGTGTTAGCCTCTGAGTTTGACATGCTGGCTTTAAGGACTTCACACATAACAGATGATCCGTTAGGGGCCTGTCCTGAGCCCAGGTGCTGAGGAGCTGCGATGGGCCAACCTGTGTCAGCCTTTCACTGAGTGAATCCAAGTTAGTGTCTCTCCCAGAAACGGGGTTAGCAAGCACAGGGAAACCCACCAAGAACCTGGACCAGCCAAAGAACACCCATCCCACAGGGAAGACAATGGCACGTGACCTGTGTTTATAAGCAAACTTCTGCATTTATAACCTCCTATCTGCCTACTGTTTGACACAGGTTAGGATCTAGTGAATTTTCAAGGTAGACCAGTCAATTGTAGACCCTGTAGGTAAAATTGGAGGGTATTTCTAGAAACATTTGTGTATATTTGTGTATATTTGCTGGAGTGGGCAAACAGTTTGGGAGACAGAAATCACAGACGGAGTCTATTCCCCACAAAGTGAGAGAGTGTGGATGCGGTGTAGGGTAGTAGTAGGGAGGCAATCACAGATCACTCCATGTTGTGGTTCCCCGTTTCCCACATTCATTCATAGAAAACATTTCCTTTCTTGGAGGTGAGAATATGCCGCAGGCTTCTGATGCAAAGAAGAGATTTTTATTGGTCAGGTAATTTCTCTTTTCAGCCTTAGGTGAGAAGGGAACCAACGTCGAAAGCTAGTGTGCCACGCTCAGTGCTAAGCACATCTCACACATCTCTTGTTTCTGACACCCTATGGGGATAGGTCTTATCTCCCTTTCCATGCAAAGGAAGGAGCAGCAGCTGAGCAAATCGAGTGCCCAAATTGTCAAGGTCAGCAGTTACATCACTTCAAAGCACATGATCTTCCTACTGTGCCCGTCTCTACTTTTCTTGAAAGAGAAACAAATACTAGAGAAACGCAGGTCTTGGATTTTTGCAAATAATGGGTTTTATAAATTTGAGGGCCATACACTTTTTGGTCAGTGCTGCAAGAGAGTATCCAAGACATTAAACACACATACACACCCAAGACATTAAACACACACACACACCCCGGACATTAAATACACACACACACACACACACACACACACACACACACACACAAGGGTTCTTGATCTCATTAACTATAACCTCCTTGTCATCAAGTTAGGCAGTGCACCATCTAATAGGAAACACTGTCATAGGCATCAGGGATTCAGGATTGGAAAAAAATGTCAAAAACCTCATGGTGCTCTCTTTCCAGTGGAATCGGGAACACCTGCAGATCCCTCAGGAGGCAGTTACCTGGTGCCCACCTTACCTGGTACCCACGTGTTTGCTCAAAATACCATGACTGGCCTTTGGCCTCCAGCCATCTCAGCCTGCCCGACCCTTGTTTCCTCCAAGCAGAGAACACCCATCTGCTGGGAAAACTCAACTCCCTGAACACAGAGCGCTTTGCAGAGTAAGGGCAGTCAGTAAGGGTGAGTGTGCTCACCCCTAGTTTCAAATTTTATTTTTATTGTTTCTTTGGGTACGTTGGAGGGGAAAGCAACACTTTCCTGAGCCGCAGAAGCTCAACGAGGGTGAAGTTAATTTGTTCACAGGCAGGTGGTCACGGTGGAACAGTATTGGGTCATAGGGGACGGGGAATAGGAGGCCTCACCAGGGAGTTATCCAAACTCCTAGGACCCAACAAAAACCTATGAAGGATGGGTACAGGGCTATTTCATTGCAATCCTGCCCCCGGAAATGTAGCATAATGGTAAATACTAAACAAATTAAATAAACATCACCTATTAGAAATAGATTAATGGGGAGGAGGGAAGGTACTCCTTTGCAATTGTATTAATTAAAAATGGCATACTATTCTAAAGTACTAGTAAGTATAAAATGAACTGATTTTATTAGATAACAAATAAAAATTAATATACTTCAGAATAATGACAATATAGAGAAGAATCATTCTGCATTTTATTGCACTCGAATAACATTAAACAGAAGACATTTACATTATTTTTAGAAAATCCATTGATGTTGCCCAGCTTGATATGTATTTGTGAAGACAAGGCTCATTAATTCAGATATTTGGAATTAAAAGTATTTGAAGTGGACCACAGCATAAAGAACCTTCTATTCCCAGAGTTCTAAAGACCATTATATACAAAAATTCAGTAAAATTTATTTTACGCATTTATCTGTTCTGTCACTCATAAGTTTCCCTAAAAAAAAATATGGCTTTATAAAAAGTAGTATTCTATAATTCACAATATGAATTAAGAGCATTATTAGAATCTGAGTAGCAACTCTATATTACCCATATCACAGCTTTAGAAAATTATTGCTTTTTAGTAACTTATTATTTGGGGTTTCACTACGTATGGAGTCAGCATGCATAACTTACTACATTATCACTATGATCTCTAATGACAAAAAATAAAATCTCTTTTATTTGAACCCTATAAGCAGCAAAAACATCACCTTATCTTAAAACAATGTTGACATGATCAAGAGATCCCCCTGACAGTAAAGTGAAATCACTTCTATGACTTTTTACATAGCTCATGGTCCTTTCAAATGGACAGAGTTGCTACCTTCTTGCCTAACAGAGGAGTGTTTCATTACAGCAACTGTTTCTGAGCCAGGAATACACCACATGAAAAGTGGGGGGAATTTCCTTGTGGAAAGGAAAAGGCTCAGAGTCTGTGAAACAGCAGCAGGTACCTGGCTCGCTCGGGGAGTGCTTCAGGCACCTCCTGAATGAACCCACTAGAGGCATGAACCCAGACTTGACTTTGCTGAGTAAGCGCGCACCATGCTGTCTTTTAGTGTTGTGAGGGCTTTATTTAATCAGCCAAAGGCAGAACAAGCTTTAAGTTATACACTAGGAATTTATATAGATTTTAAAATTTAAACAGTGGAGAGCTATTATGTAATCAATATGAGGTGCCAAGAAGCATTTTTGCGTGCTGTATAGTAGGCCATTCCTCTTCCCTAGGCCCTGGCGAGGAATTTACTTCTCCCCTCATTTTGAAAAATAAATTAACCATGATAATTTAAAACTTTCACTGACATATTAAGTTTTCCTAATGAGCTAAAAGCTATAGAAATCTCACATTTTGAGTTTTGCCCTGAATACTTAAAGTAATGTAGTCTTTTTCTTTTTTTAAAAAAAAAGGATATCAATGCAGATATATACAACTCAAATCTTCACAGCTCCTAATGACTCTATTCATGTTTTTAAGGGTGCTGAGGCAAGGCAGTCCTATGGCTCTTAACCCCCGTTTAACGCAGTTTGCACATTAGTCCAACATAGTGTTAATGCCTAACAATATATATTAAAAGCCTGCCAACACGTGTGTTGCTACATCATCAATATAATTATTGCGTGTTGACTGAAAAACACACATTAATACAGGAAAGACTAAAAGCTGTGTCACAAAAAAAAAAAAAAAAAAAAAAAGAAGGGAAAGCAATGCAATGGATTCACTATGCTACCAAAAAAGGACATGCAGGAATATAATATTACATGTAACTTGTTTCTAAAAAAAAAAAAAGAGATACACTAAAATGCCAGTGGACTATGATTCATTCAAAACATCTTTAGTGTTCACTCGCAAAGATCTTGGTCTGCTCAGTAATTACTTCACAAGATCTATCTCAGCCATCTTTTGGAGCGTATGGTTAGGCTGGTCCTCCTGTGGAAGTGGGGCAATCTTTCTGAAGCTTTAAGTATCTGCAAAAATAAGGGGAAATCTAAATTAAAGGACCAACTAGACACAGACTGCGAAACTGCTTCATTTTCATTTGACTTTTAAAAACCCGCCAACAGAAGTAGATTTTTTTACTTTTGTGTTGCTGTTTTTTGTGTGTCTGTTTTGTTTTAAGGGCAGCTTGATAACAGGACGATTACATTTCTTAGGAATGACCAACTACCTGGAGAAGTTCCTGGGATAACTTGCAAAGCTGTTGATGAAAATCGGAGGCTCCTTAGAGCATCAGGGAATTACAACTAAATTTAAGAATTTCAATCTTTTGAGAAATACAAGCAATAATTTCTCCCATTGGTGTTTGCACTGTGTTTAAAAAAAAAACACGAATAAAAGAAAAAAAAATCTAGTATGGCATTTGAAAGACAAATATAGGAAGGATTTTCAATGAGCAACTAGCTACTGTAAGTTGGAGTTAGAATATATTACTTTAATAATTTTATGCCAATTTTCTATGTAGTTGACCATATAAATGGTCAGTAAAGGAAGTATCAAAATTTTAAAGGAACTAAAATTCATTCCTGTATAACTTTTTCCAAATACTTTCTCATTCCAAACTTTTAGTATTGGGTTTATTTTACTCTCACAGCATTAAATGTTCTAAAATTAGAGTTGAAAATGAGGTGATGCACATAAAAGCACAACCTCATTTTGGCACACGTTCTAAAACTGGGTTATACTTATTCCTCTTCCCCTCACTCCCTCCTTCCTTCCTTCCCTCCTTAGCTATCCATCCATCTATTTTATCTATCTACGTAATATAAGCGTGTGTGTGTGTGTGTGTGTGTGTGTGTGTGTGTGTGTGTTTATAACCAGAAAGTTTTGTCTAAGCAGAATTATTTGGGGCTAATGTGAACTAGAAATTATATGTAGACTTTTATATAGCCAATGAAATGTGTGTTTATGTCCTCCAAAAGACATGTATAAGAATATTCATAGCACCTTTCTTCATAATAACCAAGAACTAGAGACATTCACTACAGCCATCAATGTAGAACAGATTTTTTTAAATATAGTATATTAACAGCAACTAGCAATGCATAGGACCAAATTATTTTATGTAACAAAATGGATGAAACTCAAAGACAGGATGTTGAGCAATAAAAACTAGTCACAAAAAGATATATATATTTACATGAACTGACTTGTGGTTCTATTTAATTCAAATGTAGGCAAACCAATCTATCTAGTACAGATGAAGACAGTAGTTAGCTGTGGCAGGGTATTACTGAGAGGGGGAAGAGGAGATTTCTGGGTGCTTTAAGCATCCTGAGTAGTGGATACAAGGATTTTTATACAAATACAAGTTCATCAAACTGTGTGCTCAACATTTGTGCACCTATCTGTGTGTAGACTATACTCAAGAGAAAAGTTTTAAAAATGAGTTTGACTTTAGGTTCTCTTAGAAGTTATCCATTAGCTGACTATCAGAGGAATAAGCATTTCTGTAACCTGTGCAATTAAAAATATCTTGAGACTATTAGAAGTTGTTCAAAGTATAATGATGAGTAGTGATAAAAAGCAAATAAACTAAAAGCTCAGTTGTTAATTGTGAACAACTCAAAAATTTGCTTCTAAACATTTAAAGGCGACTCCACCCAGAGGTGGTGCACCAAGTTGCAAACCCAACATCTCCCAAATCAGGCCAGTCATCTCCCTGCTGCCCTGTTTCCTCCTGTGTCTCATTTAAGGTCCCATCAGGCATTCATTCAAGTCAGAAACACAGGACTCATCCTCACCTCCTACCCTCAATCAGCCCCCTCTCCCATCAAATTATGTCCAGCTCTGATGTCTATGAAATCCGTCTCTCCATGGCTTCCACCACAGCTCAGCTCCCGTTTCTAGATTAATGCATCTGCCCTCTTACTCCTCTTTTCAAATCTGGATTTGATCATGTGACTCCTGTGCTTGGAAATTTTCAGTGGCTTCCTGTCACTTTTAGACCCAGCTTCAAAATTGTAAACGTCAGCCCTGTCTGGTATATGGCTTAGAGGTTGAGTGTCTTCCTATAGACCAGGAGGTCATGATTGGTTCCTACTCAAAGCACATGGCCAGGTTTCTGACTCGATCCCCATTAGCAGGGGTTCAGGAGGCAGCCAATCAATGATTAGCATCATTGATATTTCTATCTCTATCTCCTTCTCCTATCCTCTCTGAAATCCATAAAAACATTTAAAAGAATTTTAAAGGTCACATTTGAAATGTTCCAATACGTGACACCTGCCTGCTTTCTCACTGTGTCTTCTTACACCTTATATGGCACAAAGTCTCTGTCTTTGTTCCGCAGGCACTTCTTCCCCTGCTCCCACCTGCCAGCTCCTGTGACTTCTATCAGCACCTCAAAACCCGGCTCCAGCACAGCACATGGGAGGCCTTACCGGACCCCTTCCCCTACAAAAGCCGGGCTAGGTGTCCCTCCTTCCGTGTGCTGCCCCATGCTCCACTCTGAGACGTTAACAGCATCACACTGGTTGTTTCCCCAGCCGCACGCCCCGGGACTATGACCACCACGAGGCAGGGATGATGCTGTTGATCATGTACCTGTACTGCCCAGTGCAGTGCCGGTACCATAGTAGTTGCTCAATTTGTATTTCTTGAATAAGTCAAATCAGTATCAATAATATGCACATTAGCCATTTTTTATATAAGCTAAGACCTCTCTAGCTGCCATTCAGAAGCTGGTCATGAGCCTTACTGCTAGAAAATGCTGGCTGGCAGGGGAGGCACCGAGTGGAAACCCTCACCATGGCTGGAGGGCTGGACAGTGCGACGCGGTATAAACGTAACAAATGGAACGAGCGATCTCCACTTTCAGAAAGAAAGGAGCAGCAGAGTCACCAGCAAACGCTGCTGGTCACATACCCTTATTCTGAATAACATGATTATAATAACAAAGTATAAACTTCACTTTTTCTTCTAGCATTGGATGACAGAAAAGTCTCGATGAAACCAGTTAGTCAAATGATCTGAAAGTGTTATTTGGCAGGAAATTTTACCCTGATAAATTTCCTAACTGATTACTTCTTAAATCATTCAATTGATGCTACATATTTTTATGCTGTCATATTGCTAGAAATATGCAGTATAATTTCAAGTAAAAATTTGAGTTGAAGAGAAAGGTGGAAACCCACTAAAGAAAAAGGAATTCCAAAATCAACTTTTAAAATTCTGGTATTAAAAATAATTGATTTCTAGTATAAGAATGATCAATTCTTAGAAAGACCTTTTACCTCCTTGCCTGCAAAGCATTTGTACATTTACAGATATAAACAAAAGATACCAAATTTAAACTACTGGACAATTTGCTCTTCTACAATGCATCATAATTAACCTTCAACACTTCTGAGTCCTTCCTGATGTACTAGTAATATATATTAAGAGAAAAATGCCACAATACATCCTTAGCTTTATCAGGCCAAGACAGCTAGAATACCTTCCTTTATTTAAAATCCTCTAGAGCACAGCAGCTGAGAGTGTGAACTATGGAACCAGAATATACAGGTCATCTCAGATATCCCACTTGTCAGCTCTGTGACCACAGGCAGGTTACTCTGCCTTGCTATGAGGAAGTTTTCTCATCTGCAAAATGGGGACACAGTGTGTCTACTACCTCTTGGAGCTATTGGAGATATCAAATGACTTATTCATGTAATGTGCTTAGAAGAACACTTAGATACTGCTAATAAATGTTAGCATTCATCATCCCCTTCTATGTGGCTGGATACAACACTAAATCAGACAGTTCCCGCCCCATGGAATTATCACACCAATAACTCCAATCAAGGACTTAATAAGCATTGTAGATCAGAAAGGCGAAGTAATCGCCAATTAAATTCTGAGGGCCAGGAAAAAGTGAACTAGTAGCTGACAGCTCAGAGCTCTACAATATGAGTTTTCCACTGAATAAAGAACTTTCAAGACAGAAAAGCAGCCAGGTAACGGGCCCTATAATTAGTGTGCCCAGAGTTCCTACAACCACATACATAACTAAACACGATTACAGAAGCAGCGAGCCTACTGCACAAGAAGCTCACGAACACAGATGTATGACTATTATTATTTTGTAAGACTGAGTAATAAAAACACTGCAATATAAAGTTATGACTGAGAAGGTTACAGAAATAAGAAAACCAAGTGCAAACATTAAAAATAACCCTTGCTAACGCTTGGTCTTCCGTTCTCTTTGGGCAAGGTTAAACTGCAACTGCGCAGCGGGTCAATCAAAATTTTATGACACCAAATTACAGGTTACGACTTCTTGAGTGGGTCTTTCAGAATTTAGCTTCCCTTGATCTACCTGAAAGATCAGGCTAATTAATTACTGAACAATAATAACCAGAGCCACCATTTACTGAGAACTTATTATGTGTGGAGAGTATGCATATTAACTGCTTCGGCAGTTAACTATCTCATCTGAAAACCACTTTCGTCCAGCATCCCAACCACTTGGTACTTTAGATTTATGTGCCAAAGAAATTCTGGGGCTTAGTCTATAAAACATGGAAATAAAACACAGAACTTTTTGGTTAGAAAATATTGCTGTTCACTGCCTTCACTAAAGTTAGGTCAATATTAAAAAAAAAAAAAAGGAACTGTAACTGGAAAAAAGTCAGTATTCTTGGAAACTCATCATTTTAGGAATATTTATAAAACAATTTTCTTTAAAGGAGTAGATAACCATCACAATGTAATTTCAGGAACCTGCTTTGCCTTTTCAAGATAGAATAAGGCACTCTGTGACCCGTGATTCAGCAGTGCCGAGGTAACTACAGCATGGAGACAAGAATGCTGGCCTTCCTCGCTCTGTGTAACTTTCCTGAATATCAAATACACAGATGCGCAAAAGCCAGTTTCTCCCTAAGCTTCTTTCTCATTCATATTACTGTATAATGCTAACAACTCAGTTCTCTTAATAATCTGTACATATTGTTATAAAAGCATGTGATATGTATAACTACTACCAAAACCTAAAATACCCATTAAATAAGCAAAGAGGAGCTGAAGTATAAAAAATATTCTTTGATTACAAAAAATATTTTCCCCCTTGAAATTTAGTCAGTAAGTTTGGCAGGCACCAAATCAACAGTAATGAACATCACTGCTACAAAATGCACATTAGGCATAAAGTGAAAGATACGAGTAAAAAATGAATATATGACACAAAAAGAAAAAAGAAAAAGGAAATAAAACACAGAAACAAGAAACATACACATAGGAAAAGAAGTACTGGAAAATCCTCTCTTCGTAAAACATTTCCCCCCACTATAAGGACAGGAGGGTTACATATCAATTTCTGATTGCAGTACAGTTAATGTCATCTCTAAAATGCATCAGCAAACAGGCCCTGGGGAAATGCTTTTCCCGTTCTTCACTGATAGTGAGAGGGACAGGTGCAGGGAGGCAGAGAAACGGGTTCACAGGGTGGCTGAAAGGAAAGACCCTGAATACAGATGAGTCTCAGGCAGCCTGGCCTGCCAGGGGCATTCGTGATGTTCTCAAGGAGTCAGGGGACTGGGAGGAAGAGCAGTGGTATCACAAATGCTGTACCATTCAACTTGCAGCTTAAGGCAATTCTGCTTCCCTATCATCCACCAAATAGCCTGTCAGTCAAAGAAAGGGAAAAAAATAAAATCTCAACTTCTTCTTCTACTACTGCTACGACTGCTACTGCTGCTACTACATCTACTACTGCTACTGCTGCTATTGCTCCTACTGCTAATGCTACTATCGCTACTGCTACCACTGCTACTGCTGCTGCTGCTGCTACTACTACTACCGCTGCTGCTACTACTACTGCTACTGCTGCTACTGCTGCTGCTACTACTACCGCTGCTGCTACTACTACTGCTACTGCTGCTATTGCTCCTACTGCTACTGCTCCTACTGCTACTGCTACTACCGCTACTACTGCTGCTGCTGCTACTACAGCTACTACTGCTACTGCTACTGCTACTGCTGCTACTGCTACTACTACAGCTACTACTGCTACTGCTGCTATTGCTCCTACTGCTACTGCTCCTACTGCTACTGCTGCTACTACTGCTACTGCTACTACTGCTACTACTGCTACTACAGCTACTACTGCTACTGCTGCTGCTGCTACTGCTGCTATTGCTCCTACTGCTACTGCTGCTACTACAGCTACTACTGCTACTGCTGCTATTGCTCCTACTGCTAATGCTACTACCGCTACTGCTACTACTGCTACTGCTGCTGCTGCTGCTACTGCTGCTGCTACTACTGCTACTGCTGCTACTGCTCCTACTGCTACTGCTCCTACTGCTACTGCTGCTACTACTGCTACTACTGCTACTGCTGCTGCTGCTGCTGCTACTGCTGCTATTGCTCCTACTGCTACTGCTGTTACTGCTACTGCTGCTACTGCTAATACCGCTACTGCTACCACTGCTTCTGCTGCTACTGCTACTACTACTGCTGCTACTACAACTGCTCCTACTGCTACTGCTGCTATTGCTCCTACTGCTACTGCTGCTACTACTCTGCTGCTACTACTGCTACTACTGCTGCTGCTGCTACTACTGCTACTACTGCTACTGCTGCTACTACTGCTGCTGCTGCTACTACTGCTACTACTGCTGCTGCTGCTACTACTGCTACTACTGCTGCTGCTACTACTACAGCTACTACCGCTACTGCTGCCACTGCTACTGCTGCTGCTGCTACTGCTGCTACTGCTACTGCTGCTACTACCGCTACTGCTGCCACTGCTACTGTTGCTACTGCTGCTGCTGCTACTGCTGCTGCTGCTACTGCTGCTGCTGCTACTGCTACTACTGCTACTACTGCTGCTACTGCTGCTACTGCTACTACTGCTGCTACTGCTGCTACTGCTGCTGCTGCTGCTGCTCCTACTGCTACTGCTACTGCTACTGCTACTACTGCTGCTACTGCTACTGCTGCTACTACCGCTACTGCTACTACTGCTACTGCTACTGCTGCTACTGCTGCTACTACTGCTACTACTGCTGCTACTACTACTGCTACTGCTGCTACTACCGCTACTGCTACCACTGCTACTGCTACTGCTGCTACTACCGATACTACTGCTGCTACTACTACTGCTACTGCTGCTACTACCGCTACTGCTACCACTGCTACTGCTGCTACTACCGATACTACTACTGCTGCTGCTATTGCTGCTACCTACTGCTACTGCTACTACCTCTATTGCTACTGCTGCTACTGCTACTACCGCTACTACTGCTGCTATTGCTTTTACTGCTATTACCGCTACTACTGCTGCTGCTACTACTGCTACTGCTACTACCTCTATTGCTACTGCTACTACTGCTGCTACTACTACTGCTACTGCTACTGCTGCTGCTACTACTACTGCTGCTGCTGCTACTGCTACTGCTGCTATTGCTACTGCTACTGCTGCTACTGCTGCTACTACTGCTTCTATTGCTACTACTGCTGCTGCTACTACCACTGCTACTGCTCCTGTTGCTACTACTGCTGCTACTGCTACTACTGCTTCTGCTGCTACTGCTACCGCTGCTATGTAGCACAGCAAAAGTCATATGAAGCTTTGATCATGAATATCCCGCAAATTCTAGTCAAGTAGTACTGATGTGTCTTTTCCATTAATTTGAAATTGGGGTCACCTGATCCAAACACAGAAAATTTTCTTGAAAAATTTAAGTTATAATTAATCCTCCTCTCTCACAACTTTTCCTCTTCCGAGATGTATTTCATTCAGCTAATGTGAATATCAACAGTATATTTTAAATCAAACAAAACAAAAAAAAAAAGGAAAAAGCGATATATGTCACACAATGTCATACCTGGTGGTATTTCCTGATGCTCCTCTGCTGGGGGCACATGTGCTTCTGAAATAAATAGCACAGTTACAACCCATTACATGTTGCTGACCAATAAATACATGTAACATCTTGCTGGTATTAATGTCAGACTGATGAGTTTTACAGACTTCTCTGGATTCAGTTGCATGTTAAAAACATTTAAGTTTTTATACCATCACAACAAAGGAGAATTAGCTGTAGACTTTGCAAGATGTTGTATATTTTTTTCAGGTGTTCAGGCTTTATCATATGACCTGCCTAACGAACTAACCTCAACCTCACTGCCAGGCCAAGGAGATGCAAACTAAAACCCAGTATTTCACCATTTCTCATCAGACTTGATAGAAAAGCTGAGGAAACATATTTAAAGCATTTTGTTTCTTCTTAAAAAATAAAAGTGTTTTTAAACTCATAAGCTAATTTCAATGTGAATGAAACAACACAAATAAATTAAAATATAATTTTGAAAATAAACCACTATACCTAATAAAGGTTTTTAAAAATATTATTCACCATAACATATTCCAAGACCAGCCAAAATGCGGACACGAATTTTTAGTATCTTCTCTTTTCCCCTCGTTGCTTCGAACACTTATAACTAAAGCAACTGCAGATCTTACCACCCAGGTGCAGAAGGATATACTGATCTAAAGTCACACTATAAAATTGCATCATGTACTGCCCCTTCCTATCTGACAGCCATGTGACAGCACCTTCCTCTACATATGAGGTCAGAGCAGCTTTCCTTCTGCTCCTTAAGATTTGTACAAGGCCTGGGCAAAAGGGAAGAATTTCTAATAGTGTTTTTTAAAACCAAAAATATTTATGTAGCTATTTTAATCATTTTTCTTCTGGCATTAATTTGCTTCCAATTATAAAAAGGATACAAGCTTAAAATTTGAAAATAGTTTACACAAAAGTAAAAAGGGGATAGGAAAAAAAAATCCCACATATTCTCCCTGTTCCTTTTAGTGGAAGCACCTTCAGCATTGCCTAGTTTCCCGAGTTGTGACTGCTTGTGAATGGCCTATTTATTTTTGTTCTTAATATTTTAGAGACAAGTTAGCACGTTTTCAACTCTACCAGTTCCTACGATGTCCTACTTTTCTCCTCAGAAAATGGCCCCAGCACTCGAAGTTATTCAAACCATACCAAAGTCAGGCCGCCTTTATTCCTCTTTACAACCATCAGAAAGTTCCACCGCCTGTCATTCTAAAACAGATCTCAAGTTCAAAACTCTCCCCTCCGTTTCCACTGCCATGATCTTACTCCAGGGCATCACGACCACCTCCCTGGATTAGTCCCCAGTAATTTCCAACCTCGTGGTCTTGTTCTCATTATTGCTCCACTCAATCCATTCTCTAACATAAAGCGGATCGTGCCTTCTCTTTATGAAGTGTTCCCACGGCCTCTCGCTGTACCTAGATTCCAAATTCCCCACGAGGTCCTCCAAGGCCCCAACTAATCTGTTTCCCGTCTTTTTATTGCTTAAGCCAATTCAGGTTTGGTTTTCTGTTCCCTGCAACAGAAAGGAACCCGAATGACACAGATAGAGAAGAACAGGTGGTTTAAGCCAGCTCTGTACTTCTAAAGGGATCTTCCTGATGGCACTGTGGAAGATGGATGGATGTGAAGGGAACCTGAAGAGTTAGGAAGACTGGCTAGAAGATGATGAGGCTGAGTTAGATCTCAAGGGCTACAGAGAAAGAACAGATCTGAGAAGTGTGGAGGTAGCCTGTCCAACAGGATTAGCCATAGAAACAGGGGGAAGGGGACTCCATGATAGCTCCCACTTTTTTCATTTGGGCATCCAAGTATATATTGATGCCTCCAACCAAGAGAAGGGAAGACTGGGGAAGAGAAGGTAGAGGTAGTGAGCACCTTTCGCTGTCCACATGGGTGCTGCAGGAGCACAAAAACTGCAGGTGGACTGAAGGAACACAGTCCAGGGCCCCACTGTCCACCAACGGAATTCCCCTAACAGCCTCTACTATGTCCTCTACTGGCTAATTAAAATGCCTGAAAACATAGAGGACCCAACTTTCAATCCACCTCTACCCATGGCCCACCCCTTCCCCTGGAATTTAAAGCAGCCCTCCTCACTGCACACCAGCTTAGCCACCTCTGGCCTATAACCTGGGCACTCCCTTCCTCTGACCCCTGAGCACTGTACACAGATTTAAGAGTAAGTGCTTAGTCAATACTTGCTGAATACATGAGCACATTAATATGAAAAGTGTAATAATCATCTTCATAAAATTAACTTACCTTCTAAGATTATGTTTGAATCTTCTACAGTATTATCTAAAAAAACAAGCAAAATCCAAACACATTAACTCAACTCCATGAGATCCCTGTATAACTTATATCCACTCAGCGTGGTAATTACATTTACCCTTAAATAACTTATATCCACTCTGGATATAAATTACATTTATCCTTAAATAACTTATATCCACTCTGCGTGGTAATTACATTTACCCTTGAATAATTTATATCCACTCAGATATAACTTATATCCACTCAGATACCTAAATAACTTATATCCTGAATAACTTATATCCACTCAGATACCTAAATCTAGCACTTTTTAGACTAGTTTCTTACAGAGAGGCTCTTAAGTATGTATATTAGCATATCAATTTTAATTCCCAAATTATACTCAAAGCATAGATCAGGTAGGCTGATGTTACCCCTGTTGACAGAAAACTTCCACCATTAAGTGGAGAATAAATATAAGGACAATATCCAATTACTTCCTTGGTGCAATGAAATGTCTTGTATTTCTCACTACATCTACCTCTGTTCTATGAATTGTACAAGTTTTAACAAATACAAGGGGCTGTCTTGCACGGGGAAACATTTGCTTAGAGAAAAAGCTTACCTGAGCTTTCCATTCCCCCTTCACTTTTCGATGGTTCATATACTATAAAAAACACACACAGAAAAAAGAGCACTTAACTCTCATTGCAACACAACATTGGCTGGGCGGTTCAAGCGCAGAGACACTTGTATCCTTGAACTCTGAGGCTCAGCCACTGGGCAATGGCAGGGTATAGAGTGGCCGGGGGCAGTGGTATGGGGGTTGGGGTCTGGCCTCACAGGCAACAAGCCCAGATTCAAACCCAAGGTCAGCCATGTTTTAGCCACAGGAGATGGGCAATTACTTCTGCTTCCTTCCTGTAAACCGGGAAACACTAAGGTTCCTCCCAAATCACTTCTCACCAGAACCCTATGCCTTGTGTATTCCCCGGGTGGCACTGAATTTTCTATTTTTACTTTCTTCACTTCTGTGGTGGAGGTTCTGAGTTACCCAAGGTTCTACCCAGCCTGCTTTTCTGGATCCACGGGTTTACTAGGCAGATTCTTGACTTTGTTTTGGGAATAATCCTGAGATCTTTCACCTGGGGCAAATGGTCATGCGCCAGCCTCTTAAAACAAGGGTTCAATTGGCAGGCGTTTAATGCATGACCTAACCATAGCCTATCCATCACTACTCTCGCCTTCCCGTGCCCAGGGCCCATGTGCCTCTGCTCTGCTGTAGAGATGGTCTTCCCGTCCTCAGCTGGGTCACAGCTTCCTCAGTCAACCTGTCCCGTTTTTTCCATTTTCCAAAATTCCTCACAATTTCCTGTGCACTAAGAGTGAACTTGCTTGTTTTCCCAGCAATTTATTCCTTTTGTCTATTTAATAAAAAACATATTTTTTGAGCACCTACTACCATTTTCTGCCCTGTGTGGCCTTTGTAAGAGGGAGGGGCAGTGAATGCCTGCTCACCGGCCACCATGAGCCATGTACGTGCCAACTTTAAGTCTCTACCAACTTGAAAAAACAACAACACAAAACTCTTTCTTGAGCTTGCTTCACTGGTTTTTTCTCTTTCCTCTACTTCAGTCTAATCTGTTTAGTCATTTACATTTGCTGTCTCATCTCCTCACTTCCTCTTCTCCGCCCACTCCAATCCATCCCAACCATAACCCAAAAAGGCTCCTCTCAGACAATCAATAAGCATTTCTTTAAAAAAATAAATAAATAAAAGCATAGCTGGCATACAATATTATATTAGTTTCAGGTGAACATAGGGATTCTACATGTATATACTTACAAAGTGACCTCCTTTATAAATCTAGTAACCATGTGTCACCATCCAAAGTTATTACATCATTGACTATATTCTCTGTGTTGTACATTATATCCTCATGATTTATTTTAAGTGTGTGTACCTCTTATTCCCCTTCACCCTTTCACCCATCGCTCAACCCCCTCCCCTCGGCATCTAAGAGTCTGTTTCTGAGGAGACAAACCTCTCATTGAATTTACCTGACACTTTCCACCTTAACATACTCGACCTCTTAGAGCTCCTTTTCAAACACTATTGCACTTGGACTTTAACATGACCACATTCTCCTTTTATTCCTTCATTTCTCTTTCTCAGTCTTCTTGATCATTTCATCCTTTTCTTACCAGGAATGAAATGTTGGCTTTCATCGAAGTCCAGTCACAGAACCTCCTGTCTTCCCCCTCTATCCTCTCCTTACGATCTCAGACTTTGACTTCAATGGCCACGGATATGCTTCTGATTCTCAAACTCACAACCATAAACTGGACTTCTCTTCTGAGATCTAAACATCATCTATCTATCAGCTTATATCCCTTTGGACATCTCAATATGAGCTTTTAACATGTATTGACAGGACCATCTGGCTTCCAGTTCCTGGTTTCCAGTCTCGCCTGACTTAGGAAAAAATCCCCCATCCCTCAGATGCAGAAGGCAGAACACCGGCTCCCCCTCCCCATCCATACCCACACAGCAAGCCCCATCAATTCTATGTGCTAATATTCCTCAGATTTCCCCACTTCCCTTCACCTTCACGGCCAGCACCCTGGTTTAAACTGCTTTCCTCTCTGTCCAGCTTCTTGCCAAGGTCTCTGACAGGTCCCTACGGTACTAGCTCAGACTCAGGTCTTCTGTGCTCACCCTGGGAGGGCCCTGGCAGCATGGGATACTGCTGAACATCTCTCTCTAGAAACTCATCTCCTTTGACTCCTCGCCTGGCACAGATGTGACTCGGGGCAAGATCAGATCTGCATAACTAAGTAACCTAAATTGTCTTTCCACAGCTACTCTCTCCAGTCCATTCACTATGCATTAGACCCATTAAACTAACAAGTCTCTCTCTCTCTCTCTCTCTCTCTCTCTCTCTCTCTCTCTCTCTCTTTTTAAGTAATATATTTTTATTGATTTCAGAGAGGAGGTGAGAGGGAGAGAGAGATAGAAACATCAACGATGAGAGGGAATCAATGATCGGCTGCCTCCTGCATGCCCCCTACTGGGGATCAAACTCACAATCCAGTATGTGCCCTTGACCAGAATCAAACCCAGGACCCTTCAGTCTGCAGGCCAATGTTCTATCCACTGAGCCAAACCAGCAAGAGCTAGATCAACCAGTCTTTACAAAACACAGATCTGATTTTGCAGTGCCTTACACAGCGCTTGATGGTGAAGAGGAACATCTCTGACCTGCCTCCAGGCACCCTCTGGACCACCACTTCCTCACAACCTCAGCCCATGTCTCTCTTCTGATCTTCAGCCTCCAGACTCATCTTTCTACCTCAGAGGCTTCCCACTGCGTTCCAGCCACCTTCCTCGCACTGCCTCTCGCCTGCAGCTCAACCTCAGGGAAGCCTGCCCTGCCCCACAAACTAGGTGTCTCTTTACTGTGTACCATTACACACTGCACTCACTCTCACCAGCCCTTAGCACAATTGTAACTAAATACTAAACTGTGTGATTTGTACCCCCTGCTAAAATATAAGGTCCATGCGAACAGGAACCTTCTTCTGTGTGTCCCTCACCAGCATTGCTCCTGTGTCCTATGCTGTGCACACAAATACTTGGTACACATGTGGTGTACAAATAAATAAGTTAATGAGACGGTAAGGCTGTTTCTCAGATGAATGCTTTCTAGAATATTTTCTATGTGAAAAGCTGGTTCCCTCTATAGCTTTAGTAAACGTTATGCTTTCCGGGTTCTAGAGTTTGGGGAATTTAATACAGAATACATTGTTTTTCCCACTACAAATGGTTTTGTTTTCACCTTCCTTACAGTCTCACTCATACATAGTTACTTGGTTTCCCTAGTTTGGTTCCTGAATTCCACAAAGGTATCTTTTTAACACAGAACAAATAATCCTGTTTTCTATTAGATCTATATTGTTTGAAAAAGTTTATGTTTTACAAAGGTAATCAAAAGTATCTCACCAGATTTGTACACCTTACATCATAATTATTCTTTGTTAACATTTTAAATTATATTTATTACTAGAGGCCTGATGCACAAAATGTATGCAAGAATAGGCCTTCCTTCCCCACAGCTGCCGGCACTGGCTTCCCTCTGGCACCCGGGACCCGGGCTTCCCTTGCAGTTCCAGCTGCGTCTAGAAGGACGTCTGATCTAATTAGCATATTATGCTTTTATTATTATAGATGATGCTCTGCCTATGAAAATACATTTGTTTTTATGTATTTTGGCATGGCATCTAATTTTACACTTCTTCAAGTTTAATTTTAAAGTTCTCTAGACCTAGTCTATAAATTACATTCCAAGTATGATCTTTCTATTACATTTAGAAAAACACTAAGATGATTGGCAGACATTAGAAAAGGATCTCAAATCCTACCTCTACATGCAACTTTTAATTTCCAACTTCTTAGTTTCTCCTTCAAATTCATAAACTGAAAAGAAAATCTAAATGCAATCATAGTTGCCAACTTATCTCAAATATTAATCCCTAAAGATAGAATCCAGGGTTCCTCCAAGGGTATCACTCATATTCTAGTAGAAACAGCCACCATGGATGGTGATCTTGATAGGATCTCAAATCTTAAATACACACATTTAATAAATTAGTTTATCAGGTTTACACATAGCCATTCTTAATTTTCTCCAATCAAGATTAACCAATTATCATGAGACTACAAATTTCTTGAAGAAAGGACTCTGTATTATTCATACAGGAATATCACACCCTGAGACTACCTAACAATAGAAAGCCTCCATATGTGACTCGAGCACCATACATTTCTCCATCCTTCTTCTGCACACGCAGTTATAATACCTGACTACCTTCCTTCTACAGTCCACTAGCTCTATTATCTTAGTCATATGAACTTGTGCACATTCTTTACATTCTCTGAAACACATTTTTCTCATCTGGGAGATATAAAAAATAATATATTTCAATGAATTTAATAAAACAGCATGAGAATTGCTCAGGCAACAAAGGGAGCTACAACTGCCTAAACCTGAATCTGACACTACTCATGCCACAAATTTGACAGAACTACTTTCTTCATGCTGCCTGTACGCCTGGAAGGGAATTCTGCCCCCTTCTCCCTGCATCTTTATTGAAGAGTGGGATCAATCTGTGGAAGCAGCTAAAGTAGTTAAACTGGGACCAAGGTAGCTTTCCAAACACAAGACATATTTTAATCAAAAGACAGTAATGACTATAAAGTAATGAAATAAGACTTTCTCAATAATTCTTAACTGCTTCCTAAAGCAACTTGCAAACAACTAAAGAAATTATTTAGGCAAGGCAAACCATGTTTGGTAAACAATCTCCCCAAGTCAAGTCTTTGAAAACTACCATTCACTTGAATGTTTCAAGTTATGGTTTTGTAGCTTAAAAATTTGTTTTGTATACTCTATGGTCAAACTATGAGTATATTTTAAAACAAGCAGATAGCTTAAGTTTAAGAAGCATTTCACACCTTGTTGATCATAGTCTTGGTATGGTACTTCATCTGCAGAAAAAAAAGAATAAAATCAAAATAAGTACTGAGTTATTCTGTATAACTGCTTAGCTAAAAAAAAAAAACACAACTTAATGTCGAATACAGAATTCTATTTCTTTAAATATTAATGTCTGCACAGTCCATGGAAAATGCCTCAGTCCAAAAACAACTTGAGAAAGGGCAGGTAAATTACTTTCATACAAATTCCTCAAACTGGCATACAGCGAGATATGCTAAAGTAGCATTAGGAATTAATATCCTGTTTCCTGTGAAGCCAGTGGTAGATGAGGTGAAATATGAAAGCCTGATATTTTTAAATAATAATATTTTGTTACAAAGTAAAAGTTATAATATTAGGTGTTACTATTATTTCTCAGTCTCCTTTAACAGAAAAATCACCGTTAACATAGCATTACAGCTGTCAAGCCTTAATAATGTTTAAAATCTAATAACAATGTTCACTTAATACCTGCATCATGGTACGTTCTTTCATAGTCATCTATTGCTGGTTCAGTGGAATCTAAAAAAAAAAGAAAAAACATACACCTTTGATAAATATTAAAAACCAATCACATTATTAGACATCACTCTAAAATTACTTGAAAGTTAAATTCTAATCTTTACAGCTGTGTAAGACACATATTATCATTATCTAGATATTTAAAAGCCTAAGCAACCATTATGACAGAATGACCAGAATGATTGATCACTATGATGTGCACTGACCACCAGGGGGCAGACGCTCAATGCAGGAGCTGCCCCCAGCCCATAGGCCCTGATTGCCAATGGGGCCTGCGGCCAACCTCCTGGTCTCTTCCCCCAGCCAGCAGGACCCAAGTGCCCTATCTGGGATGAGCCCCAGGCTGGGATGGGGAACTAGAGGTGGGTGGTGGCAGACACGGGAGGCAAGGGAAGGAAGAGAGGGGGAGGCAGGTAGGTGGGGAAGTGGGGAGGTAGGGAGGCAGGGAACTTCACGGTGGCGGTGCACAGGCAGGTGGTGTGGTAAGGGAGAGGTGGGGAGGCAGGGAACCTGATAGGCCCAGATCTCCAGCCAGGCCTAGGGACCACACCTGTGCGTGAATTTTGTGCACTGGTCTGCTAATAATATTTAAGATATATAAAATTCCATCATTTGCTAAGTCAAAAGATAGGAAGGAGCAATGCTAGGATTTGCACACAGTTGACTATTCCATCCTCCTGCCTCATTAATTTAAAAATGCTCTCTGGTCTGATCTATAAGAACAACATCCCAGTGATGGTTTGAAACACACAGCTTCTTTTTTCTTCATTTCTCCATATAATATCAAACTGTATTCATAAATTTATATAACTATCTGAGCAACCAAAAATGATCCCGGAGTGTTATGAAGAATACTCTGTGGAATCAGAATGAATCATTAACCAAACGTTAAAAGGGCCTTGGCGACTGTGTTCAATAGAAACACATGTCACAAACCTGGGGTCTCCTGTTCATACATCATCTCTTCCACATCCTGGTTAGAGGTCTGCGAAGCTACAAATGAGAAAACAATTAAGAAATTACTAATATATCTTAAGTAAGAAGGATTACACATGATATCTAAATAAGGAAAAGAATAGTTTCTAGTAATGACAGAAACATAAAATCAAATCATGATGTTCCACCCTCGCTGGTTTGGCTCAGTGGACAGAGTATCAGCCTGTGAACTGAAGGTTCTCGGGGTTCAATTCTGGTCAAGGGCACATGCTGGGTTGTGGGCTCGATCCCCAGTAGGAGGCAGCTAATCAATGATTCTCTCTCACTGATGTTTTTATTTCTCTCTCCCTACCAATTTATACACACACACACACATATATTTCTATATAATAAAGAGGTAATATGCAAATTGACCCTCACACCCTTGCATAAGATGGCTGCTCCCATGTGGTCAAAGATGGCTGCCACAAGTTGGCCAGCAGGAGAGGGCAGTTAGGGGTGACTGGGCCAGCAGGGGAGGGCAGTTAGGGCAACCAGGCCTACAGGGGAACGGGGGCAGGCCTGAACAGGAGGGCAGTTCAGGGCAACCAGGCTGGCAGGGAGGGCAGTTGGGGGCAATAGGGCCAGCAGGGGAGTAGTTAAGCATTGATCATGCTGGAAGGGGTGTGGTTAAGGGGTGATCAGGTTGGCAGGGAGGTGAGCAGTTGGGAGCCAGAAGTCCCAGATTGTGAAAAGGATGTCCCAGATTGGAGAGGGTGCAGGCTGGGCTAAGGGACACCCTACCCCCAATACACAAATTTCATGCACCAGGCCTGCAGGGAAAGAACAGTTAGGGGCGACTGGGCCTGCAGGGGAGAACAGTTAGGGGTGACTGGGCCAGCAGGGGAGGGCAGTTAGGGGCAACCAGGGCTCTAATATATAATCTCATGATGTTCCAACTCACATTCACTCCTGGAACAAACAGTGCTCAAAGCTTAATACAGTTCCCACCACAAAGTAGTGGAACTATATTCTTATTCAGCATATGCAAATTCAACAATAGTCAAAAATGCTCTCTGGTCTGATCTATAAGAACAACATTTCTGATCTATAAGAAAAACAAAATAGGGCAAATTGACACATAGACAGAGATAGCAGTGCAGGAAGCCCTCCTCACCCAGCAACACTGCCTGAGCCTGAGTGAGGACACACATTTCCCAGACCATCACTTGGATTCAATACCAGAGTTTGCTCAGACCGCAATATGATTTTAGTGATCACAGATACATACTGTTGACATGACAGGGCCCTAAATGCCAGTCAACACTATCACATGGTCCCCCAGCACAGGAAGAAGCGTTGACTCCAACAACGGAGGAAACTGGCCAACACCACAGGCTTGTTACTAGAAGATGCAATGCCCATCTTCAGTGCGGCCACCCCTTTTGGGGACATGGCGTGCAACACTATGCTATTTTGATCTTTCAATGACTATCATTTAAGATTACAAAACATGCAATTCTACTGATTCTTTTGACTTAATAATCCCACTACTGGGAACTTATCCTCAGGAAGTAGACTTCAAAAAATACAAAAACTATATTTAAAAAAATACAGATATATATGCATGTACACATAATTATGATGCATAAAATATCAATCATTAAGTATATATTATACGATACTTGATATGTTAGATATAATCTATATACAGTGGTACCTCGAGATACGAGTGCCCTAACATATGAGATTTTTGAGATACAAACCTTCGAGCAAGTGATTTTTGCTTTGGAATACGAGCAACATTTGAGATAGGAGTAATCGCGTGGATCGGCTGGCTGCACACAACCCACCAGTTTACCGCAACTCGAGCGTCTCATAGTTTCCCACGCCTCAAGGTTACGGAACGAATTAAAATCGAATCTCAAGGTACCACTGTATATAAAAGCCTAAGCAACTGGCCAAATGACCACCAGAGGGCAGATGCTCAACTGAGGAGCAGAAACAACAGGCGTGGAAATATGGAACAGACTGATGAATCTCAGAGGAATCCCTTGGCTTGGCTTGCAGCAGGATTGGGCCGAAACTGGCTCTCTGACATCCCCTGAGGGGTTACAGATTGTGAGAGGGCACAAGCCAGGCCAAAGGACCCCACTGTGTGGCCGAATCTGTGCACTGAGCCTTTATTAATAAACTAGAGGCCAGATGCATGAAATCGGTGCCAGAGTAGGCCCTCGCAGTCCTGGCTGCCTCGAGGCCCCGCCTCCCACCCACTGGTCATCCCAGAAGGTTGCTCTGGAAAGTCATTCTGCTCTTCCATCTAATTAGCATATTAGCTCTTTATCATATAGGATAATCATAGACAATGTCTTTTCTCTCAATGTTTTTTTTTAATAGGAAAAGACTCATTCTAATTTAAAAAGAATATTAAATTAAAATCTCACCTGTCCCTTCTACATGGTAACTATCTTCAGTTTCTAGAAAAAAAATAACATTAAATCAATATTACTACTTTCATAAAGTGGCATGTATATATACTGTGTGTGTACATTCTGAATCTATTCTTATTGATTTTATCTTGAAGGTAAATAACTATTAAAACATGAATATATCAATGAAATGTCTGCCAAACACTATCTTCTATTAGAGCTAAACCTAGAAATGATACACATTCTTGTCTTTGATCCACTTAACAACCCCAATAACCTGGGCTAAAGAGAGAGGATGAGACTGGCTGGAGTGACTCAATGGCAAAGCATCAAACTATGAACCAGGAGGTCATGGTTCGATTCTTGATTAGGGCATATGCCTGGGTTGTGGGCTCGATCCCCAGTATAGGGAGTGGAGGAGGCAGCCTATCAATGATACTCTCTCAATATTGATATTTCTGGGAGGTCAGTGTTGATAACTTAACTCAAACATCCCTGATAGCAGAGGGCTCCCCCAAAGGATCCTCACCCCTCGAGTGACCCTTGTTCATTCCACAGCTCTCTGGAGTGTAAATATTTTCCATTTCTTAAGACTTTAAATACGCAGCCTTGAAGTTCAAATTGAATCTATGTCCCAATTGAAAATTAGGGCAGAAATTTTATGACCTAATTACAGACTTTTTACAAGAGTTTCTTCCTACCGGCCAAGCTGTGTAACTCCTAACCTCAAAAATGTCTCATGTTTCAGGTTAATGTTAACAACTGTTAATGTTCCTGAGCCATCTTGGAGGAGAAAGGCAGGGAGGAGAAGGTACCATCGTTGATACTATTACAGATGTGCTCATTTCCCCCTCCTTGACTGGCCTCCACCAGGCCCTGTCCCCTTCCCTCTGGCCAACACCACATTGTGGTCTGTGTCTATGGCGAAACCATCATTTTTATTGAAGTTTTTAGCTTCAACTTAAAAAAAATAATAATTATAATTAAAAATTACCTAATGTATTTTATTCTAAATGAAAAAAAATTTTCTACCTTCCTGAAATGTTCCAGTTTCCAACGATTCAAATCTGTCATCTGTATCTCTCCCTACAAGGAAATCGTCATCTTCTGGTTGCTGATCTCTTCCTGGTCCATCCTCCTCTGGGTGTAGGTCTTCTCCTTGAAAAATGACAATGAAGGAAGAGACACAGGTGTACAGCAGGGCCCACAGCAGCGGCTGACAGACATCAAGGCCTTTCTGAAGGGCACACACTGGCCCTTGCTAAAGGGCACTCCCTATCCCTCTTGGGGGCCCTGCACATGCTGGCACCCACTTTGGAGTCTGTTCTCACCCTGGAATTTGTTCTCATTCTCACCAACTGCTGGTCCACCTGATGGGGAGACGGTCTTCTCTTGCTAGAACATGAACCCATGGAATCTGTCCACTATAGATGCCCAGCACCTAGGACCTTGCCCAGCTATAGGAAGTGCTCAATAAGCATTTCATGAATGAATAAACACATTCATAAATATTAATATGTTTGCCTCTTCAAACAGATCAGAGGAAAAGGTCACTCTGTAACCTTTCATTGAGAACTGACATATAAGTCCATGTAAGAATCTGAAATAACTCTATACCGATGTTCCATGGCAAAGGGCAGCCAGCCACCTATCTAAACCATTTGCTAGGCCGTCTGTATTGAGTCACAAGGATTACACTTTGTATCTGAAGGTTCCTACAGTTAGTCTTTAAGTTTTGCAAAGATGCCCCTTTTCTTTTCTGAGACTTTTATGATACACCGAACTGTACTTCTTTCGTGTAGATGTTGGACAGGTGACTTTATTCCACTGCAATATGGTCAACCTTGGCGTTATGGTGTAAAAAATCCTCCTCATAGCGACTTGGCATGGCCCCAAGCAGAATATGTCCTGTATACAACATTCCAATCAAAGGACTTGGCTGTGCAGTGCAGTCTAGTGGTTAGGAGGTGAAGTCTGGAATGCGTGGCTCCCGATTGGGATTCTTCCACACCAGCTGTCTGACTCTGAGCAAGTCACGGATCTACTCTGTGCCTGAAATTTCTCTTCCATAAAAAGGAAATACCAAGAGTACCTACACACAGCATTGTTGTGAGGATTAAAGCACTTAGAAAAATACCTGGCCCGTAAGTATTAAGGTGTTATTGTTATTATAACTTTTAATGTCATCCTCTTTACAGTAATAACAGTATTATTATTTCTATTGCTACTGAACTCGACCCCGAGCAGGCAAGGTTGCCTTTGTTACCTGACTTTTAATGAGGCACAGCGATGCTCTCAGGAGTTACTGAGTCATGTAGCCCATTTATGTTTCCTGTCTCCTCATCCGAGCCTGCTATGCTGTTTCTCCTCATTTCAGACTTTTTGCTATTCAGCAAACCAATTACCAACTCTCATTCCTATCACTAATTTTATGACCTTTTCTTCTTACCATATCCCTCATCCTTACTCTCGTTTTATGCAGTGCAGCTCGATGGTTTTTACGGGAGGAGGACTGATCTCTCTCTGTCTCACTATTCACCGAAGGCCCTGTTCTCAGTAGGAACACGAACCAAACATCGCACACTCCCCGTGAGTCTCCTCTGCCGGTGACAGCCTGACACGAAGAAATCAGTCTCCTCGGGGCTGACTTCTGTGAGGTAGGCACCTTCATCCCACTTTGAAGGGTCGGAAACGGGAGGGTCTGCCAAAGCCACACAGCTAACAAGTGGCAGCTGCAGGAATTGACCCAATAATGAAACAGAGTGATGGGGAAGAGTCCAGGATGGGGAGACTGAACCCCACCCCCCCTAAACACCTCAGCAGGAGATATAACAAGGGCAAAGGCCCACAGCAAGGATAAGCTTGGTATTACTAAAGGAAAGAGAGAAGGCCAGCACGGCTAGTGACTGACAGAAGTGAGACCGGACCCAAACGAGGCGCAGGGGCCAGGCCACATCAAACACAGGGTGCAGAGGAGCAAGAATGGATCAAGGATCCAACTGGATGCCACTGCAGTGGTCGGGCCAGAGGTGCATTTGAGAAGAACGTATATACTGTGGCTTTGAGGTGAAATGTTCTGAAGATGTCAGTTAAGTCCATCTGATCTAGTGAGTCATTTAGGATTGCTGTGTCTGTGCTTATTTTTTGTCTTAAGGATTTATCCAGGGATATCAGTGGTGCATTAAAGTCTCCTACTATGATTGTATTGTTATCGATCTCTCTCTTGATATCTTCCAGGAGTTTCATTATGTATGTGGGTGCTCCTGTGTTAGGTGCATTTATGTTCCTCAGGGTAATATCCTGTTGTATCGAACCCTTTAGTATTATGAAGTGGCCTTCCTTATCTCATTATGGCCTTCACTTTGAGATCTATTTTGTCAGATATAAGTAGCTACCCCAGCTTTTTTTTCATTTCCATTTGCCTGAAAGATATTTTTCCAGCCCTTCACTTTCAAGCTCTGTGAGTCCCTTGTTCTGATGTGGGTCTCTTGTAGACAGCACATATATAGGTCATGTTTTTTCATCCATTCAGCCACTCAATGTCTTTTGATTGGAGCATTTAGTTCATTTACGTTTAAAGTTATTACTGAAAGGTACTTGTTTGTAGTCAGATCTATTTTTGTGTCTATGTTCCTGCTTACCTTTTTATTTCTTCTTTTTAGATTTCTTGCATTGCTGGTTTGGTGGTGATAAACTCCCTTAGCCTTTTTTTTGTGTCTGCAAAGCTCCTGATTTCCGCTTCAATTCTGATTGACAGTCTTGCTGGATAGAGTATTCTTGATTCAGTCCCTTGCTTTGCAACACTTTGTATACCTCTTTCCATTCCCTTCTAGCTTGATGTGTTTCTGTTGAGAAATCATTTGATAATCTGGTGAGGGGATCCTTTGTAGGTAACCCTCTGTCTCTCTCTTGCCACCTTTAAGATTCTCTCTTCGTTGTTCATATTTGTCAATGAAATTATGATGTGTCTTGGTGTGGCTCTTTTGGGATTGATCCTGCTTGGGACTCTCTGTACTTGCGTAACTTTTTTCTTTCCCATCTGGGAAGTTTTCTGTCATTATTTCTTCAAATAGATTTTCTAATATTTGCTGCTCTTCTTGTCCTTCTGGCAGCCTTATTATACATATGTTGCTTCGTTATAAGTTGTCCCAAAGCTCCCTTAGGTTTTCCTCCTACTTTTTTTCTCCAGTTGCTGTTCAGATTGGGCTTGTTTCTGTACCTGATCTTCTAACTAGCTAATTTGGTCCTCTGCTTCTTCTAATCCACTGTTGAAACTTTCCATGGTGTTTTTTTGATTGTAGCTATATCACTTTTCATTTATTCCTGATTCTTGCATAGGTTGTTGATTTTCTCCTCCATCTAATATATAAATTCCACGATCATTGCTCTGAATTCTTTTGCGGTCATGTTGCATGCTTCAATTTCACTAATTTCCTTTCTTGATGACTCATCATTTTCTTTCCTCTGGGGATTGTGTCGCCTCCCCACTCTGCCTGTCACCGGAAGGTTCACACTTTGAATTGCGTGGACCTCAACCATTTGCAGTGGGAGCTCTCCACCATCTGAGTGTTACTGAAGTGCTCCGACACTAGGGCATGTTGGTGCCTTGGGTTAGTGGGAACCAGGCTCGTCCAGGGTCAGTGTTACCAGGGTTCAGTGTGGTCTCATGTGTGCACCTAGAATCATGGACCCGGCCTGCACTGCGCTCTTGGCGTGTGCCAAAAATGAGTCCCCTAGCACGTGCCAGGAATTGAGTATCGGAGTCTCTGTTGCCTTGTGTGACTTCTTGCTGAGAATCAGGGTCCCCATGTGCACATGCATGGAGAATTGGAGTCGCTGGCTCTAACTGTGAACGCACTGTGAGTCAGGGATCCCAGGCACACATGGTAAGAAACAGAATCAAGTCAGTGGTGCTCAATGCTGCCTCTTGCTGGGATAATCTGAATCCTGGTCACCATGGGAGACTGGGTTGCAGAGTAGACTGTAGTGTGGCTGCACTGTGGAAAACAGACTTCCATGTGCACTGTTGAAAACAGACTTTCGTACGTGCTGCAGAAAACAGACTTCTGTGTGCACTTGCCTAGAATCAAGGTCAGGTGGCACTGCCGCCCTGCGTGGGCTTCGGATTTGGTTGCCTGATTGTGTTGTGGGGAGCAGATTCCAGTCACTGTGCATACGCTCCCAAACTCAAATTCAAGTAGGGGCGCTGCGGTCCCTGTGCCTGCTCCCAAGCTCAAATTCCTGTAGGGATGCTGAGGCCGAGCGAGGGGTGGGTCTATCAGTTACTATGGCGCTATCCACATTCCTGCAGGGAGGGGGATAGGCTCTTTGACTCACAGAAATCTGCAGCCAGGAAGTCTGGATTCTTGTTGTCTATCAGTCTGAAGCTGTGGTCACAGTTCTCTGTCCCCAGTGGCTGCAGGGTCCTGGTTTGTGTTTGAGATGTGACTGGGTGGTGCTGAGACCAGGATCCTAGTCTCAAGCAACTCTGTTTCTCAAGATGGCATAGTCTCTCTGCACGCATGGGCTGCCCAGAAATGTCCACTTTGTGTGCGGGGCTCCGCTGTCTAAGACTGCCTGGTTTGGCAGCCCCTTGGAGGACCTGCAGAATCTAACTGCCTCTAGCTCACATACACACACACACCACAGATATCTACACTCTCCTCTATGGTTCCCTCACTCTCTCACACTCTCTCCCTCCCTACCTTCCCGCAGGTTGCCATCTTCCAATCTCCAAGACACAATTTTTTTCCTTTAGGACAACCTTTACCTCACACTAAACCATCAGAAGTATCAGGGTACCACTTGTTCTGTCCCCTTCAAAATCCCTTTATGAGTTACATTTGGAAATTGTACACTCTGCTTTTATCAAGGGATGCTTCAAGAAACAGTCATAAAACCTTGGTTTCTATAGTATTCTCTCATCTTCTCAATACAGAATTTCACATAAGGAATTTTTAGATGTAAGCACTGGGCAAATGTTTTCTGTTCTCTAAGTAGATCTCATTAATTTCCTCTCTGATAAAATGACAGACATAATTCAAAGTTGACCCATCATGCTCTGGTGTCTCCCAAGCAGGCAGTGAAACGTGAGGGTCGGCAATAGCACCCATAACCCATTACCCCTTGTTGGTTGTGTCCTATTTTCTTCCTCCCTGTTCTTGTTGTATCTATCATTGTCTCAATTTGTTTATAGATTCCTACCATTTCTTTATTGGATGTATGCAATAAGGTCCCTCACAGTAAGGTGGAGTAAAACAAGGTGTTATTTCAGAAATATTTGTCATTCAATAATTTATAGAACAACAACTACTATTTAAACTTTAAAATAATGTCTGAATCATTAAATCATTTACCTATTTCAGTAATGCATGAGAAAAAAACACAGATTTTAATTCATACCATGTTCTGTGTATAGTGTTTCATGGAGAGAGGAATGGATTTCTTCTTGTATTTCATCTTCAACAGGCTGAGGTCCTAAAATAATTATAAAACATAACTAAGTGGAAAATATCTAGACATTAATGTAGAACCTGAAATACGACATCCAGGTATAAGCACACATTCGAATGAATATATCGGGCTAATCAAGTATGCGTTCTTTTCTTTCCAGTTGTCCCGTTGTTTTTTTTTGTTGTTGTTGGCAAATATGGTAGATATTTCAAACTGACTTTATTTTGACAATAGATATAAAATTTTTAAGTCTTCATAAGATTTCAATACAAGAAAACTAAATTGGGTTCAGATTTTTCTTTAAAAAATACCTTACTCAGAGGAAAATTACTTCAGTTTCTAATGGGGAGGGTAAAGTTTTCAGAAAGGCAAGTATTGAGAAATAACGGTAAAACTGTGTAAGATAAGGTTAGTATGTGTTATCGTACACTGCCATTGCAATCTACATTAGTGCATGTCTTCCTTCCCTGATGTCAGAGAAAGGGCCCCGGCTGGTATGAGGACTGCACTAGGCAGGGTTGGCTGACAACTCACAGAAGTTGCCAGAAATCGTAAGTAAAAGACCTGACATTATAACTGACAATCCTTTCTGCTTTGGAGAACTCCCTCTGCCAGTCAAACTCATAGATTCAAGTAGATATCAATTACAAAGTGAGTCACACAGTAATGACATTCCGACAACACTGAGGTGCTTATCGCATTATCAGGTTTATTGCAACATCGCACAACCAACCAGGAGCTATCATTATACGGACACTATTCAATCGCTTTTGCTAATCACACTGCACCACCATTTCTAAAGCACAAAGCGTGCCTTCTATTCCTACAGATGTTTGTTCACAAACCACTTTTAAACATAGCCCCATGTAACTAGAGGAGCCTGCCCATTTCTAGCCTCCCCCCAACATCCCTCACAAGGCCTATGACTGCTTCCCGACTGGCCTCCCAGTTTCACTGCTTTGCACACAGGACATAACGTAAGGGTAAGTGGACGGTGGCAGTCTGATCCTCTGCTTAGCCTTTCCATGGCTCCTGTGCCAGCAGCGAGGAAAAACTAACTCTACAGAACAGGTCGGAGTCTCAGACCTCAGCCTGCTCGCCCTCACAGGCTCCATAGCCCCTCTGCCACAGCACTGGTTTGAATGTGAGCATGCACTGAGCTATTTCATCTGCCCCGGGATTCCGTAATGCACTTCCTTTTCCCTGGGGAGGGTTGGTAGAGGCAGAAGCCAGATGCAGAGGAAGTTCAAGGCTGAAAGGAAAATGATTATAGATTCCTCTTTCAAAAGCCTAGCGAGTACAGCCAGGAGAGGGATTAGAGCAGAGAGGAGGGTTATCGTATTGCAATTTAATGAGAGGTGTGTGCCTATGTTTATGGAATAGGTGGTAGTCAGAGAAGAGAAAGATGCTAAGTCAGATAAGAGGAAGGGTAAGAAGGCAACCTTGATACTAAACCAAATACAGGCCAGAGGTTGAAAAGTATATGAGGTGGTGACAACTCAGATTTAGCAGGACAAGTTATCAGTACTATGCAAGAGCAATATAAAAAATAAATAAATAAAGAATGAAAGCAAATGAAAAAGTTCAGAGTAGGTGCTAGTTTTCAATTATAATTTATTTAGCACAAAGTAAAATCTAAATCCAAATACACATTTAAATTATATCTTTTAAAAAATCACTTTTCCCTTGTATGCTTATAGCAATTCTACTGGAATAGAAGGGAGACAGTAATTTCTCCTACGATTATGATTTGAACAAATTTTAAAATCAAGTCGGCAAACTGATCTTAAAAGGAAGGAAGTAAATATTATTCATCCAAGTGATAAAATCAGGACCTAAGTTGCTGGTAAATCATGTGGTGTTATACCTAACACTTCCACTAGGTGGCAAAATGAGACCAAATGTTTGAGAACTGAGTAAATAAAAAATGTGCAGAAATTACTTTGTAATAAATACCATCTCAGCATAAATAAGAAAGAATAGTAATGGATTCAAATTTCATTTACCAACTTATAGAGATCTCAGTTTTCACCCCGTGGATGACTACGATACACTGTACTTGAATTGATCTAGGAATTCATGAATATGTAAAACTGGCTTCTTAGATGCATGAAGGTGGGTAGTCTTTTGATGTAGAAAGGAGATTGTCATTGGGAGCTCAGCAGACCTACTCTGTTAAATAACATGAGAAATGATGACAAACTATTGTACAAGTGTGGGTGTGCACCGAGCTATTTCATCTAACTTTCATTTCAAGGTGATAAGGTACAGCAGTCCTGGAATTTGAATGGAGAAACACGGCATTCCGTTCCTGATGTTCCTAATGGTGATCTTAGGCAGCGAGCAACTAACTCTGTGCCTTCGACTCTTTCACCACAGGTATTAAAATCATCCTTTGTAAGTGTTAACAGAAAACAATTAAATGTACTATAAAATTTCAGGAAAAGAATATTTCACAATGTGCAAACACTGTGAAACAAATTATGGGTAAAACACAATGCTGGACACTGCAAACTGGGATAGCTGGCCGGCTGAGGTGCATGGGATCAGAATACAGCAAAGCTTACCTGTTCCCCTGGGCACCTGCTCCTCCGGGTGAGGGTGCGTTTCAGCCTCTTCCGATGGCACTGGTGGCTCGGAGGCAGTTCTTTCTTTAAGGCCTGCATTTTTATTCACAAAGTTAACCTGTTTGTTTTCTCTTTTTTGACATGTCAAACCAGGACAGATATTTTCAAACACTTCATCAATAGTGCAAGTCATTCAAAGGTTACAAGACGTGATTCTACACGAAAACACTGACAGGTTAAACAAGGGGAGTGGGAAAGCAGTTTGCTCTTTAACTTCACATGGGCCTTTTACATCTCTACCAAAATTGACCTTTCACTAAGAAAATGATAATAACTTTAAATGTTCACGGATCTTTAAAATGTAAAGTCACGTCTGAACTTGCCAAAAGTGGTTCAGTAGGAGTTCAAGCTCGTGTCTGTAAGTGACTAATGAATTTCTAAATCCTGAACTCTGAATTCAGCAAAAAGGTAATTAAGATACACTTGGACTTCCTACTGTTATTTGTACGCACACCAATTTTGATTTACATGTGTTTAGTCTTCATGAAAACTGTAGTTAAATGTGAGAAGAAATCATACTTGACTACTTACAATCTCCTAAAGGTAACAAAATCAATATTATTCCATAAGAGCTAAAAGGTACAGATTAAAAAGCTCTTTTTTATGTCTTAAGAAAAATAAAACAGGGCAAATTAACATGAACACTGATTTTAAAGTCAATACCGGTCTAAAATATGTTCTACTGAATTAGTCCTTTGCTGTGCTATAGGTAGAACATTAAAATACAGCCTCCACAAATGCTGCTAGGTTCGAGAGTGTGTGGATGCTACATACCAAACCAAGTACCAACAGTGGCTATTGAAGCGGTATGTTGTGTCTGTCAAGAGCCTCAAGTGAACAGGTGAACTGAGAGGCATTTTCTACTCTTAAGCACCTTTATAAATTCTTAAAAGTTCATATTCTATTGTAGTCCAGAAAATGCTCATTTAAATGTCTTATACTCTTCTTTATTTTTTTTTCTATTTTTCCTGATCATCCCCTTTTATCTCCTTTTTTTCTCATTCACAAAACATACTCCCATTGTCTTCTCCCAAATCCTAAAGATCCTGAGACAGATACACAGGACCACACCTCATCATTTTATTTCCCAAAGTTATTTTCAACGCTACTTACACAAAAACCACCCACTAGTAAAATAAACACCAACACACACAGCTGCGTTCTATCCCTGACCATAAAGTGACTTACAGCTAGAAAATAGATCCCTACGGGCATATACACAGATATCCACCGGTGCTAAGTGTAGTTCAATTTCACGGGGTGGGGGGAAGTGCAGGGGGTGTTAATGATGAAGGCCTATTAAAGGTACATCCCGTTTTAAATGCCAAATCCAGGGCTGAAAGCTCCCCTGCCATTTTCTACTTAAATCATCCATTCTTACACCTCTCAAATGTTGACAGTGCAACATGGAACTATTCGTTGCCGAGGTCCACTGAATGAAGATACTAAACCTTCAAGATCTTCAGCAGAATCATGTATTGCTGCTCTCAGAACCTCAGAAAACACCCGGCACACAGCGAGTGCTCAATAAACACTTGCTGAAAGGCTGAACACACCCAACGGTTGTGACTCCCCACGCTGTGGGGCCAGGCTCCTTAGCTGCACTGCTGTAGTTTAGGGCTGCAAAAGTGGGACAGTTCATATAGATTTCCTCAATACTGTTTCCCAGACAGATTCATACACACTGCGCTCAGCACCCACTCGTGCAGCAGCACAACCCTAGCTTGCCTGGGACAGGCCCAGCTCATTGCTATCTGTTGTCCTGGTGTAATTATTTCACTCTAAAAAGTACTTCAGATTGAATGAAGAGTGACCTGTGATTTTTCACTAAACTAATAGGTAGTAAGTTTTCAACCTGTACTCCTTAGGGTTTCAATATGCAGTAAAATTGTCCCACCAAACAACAAAGACTTGAACTGCCTTAAAATACCCTCTACTGGATTTTGAGAAGAGCTTCATTTGAAAAAACAATTTCTTTGCTGGAAGTGTTTGGAAACTACTAGGACACCAATATTCAGACATAAAATGCCCCCCAGGTTGGTTTTCTATAAATCCACATGGTAGTTATTTGTCTCTAAAATTTAAATTTGCAAAAGGTGAAGGAAAATGACAGAAGAAAGCAAAAGCATATAATAAGAGCAAACATTTAGCAGTTTCGTTTTCCGTCCAAAGGGGCAGAGGCGTTGTAAATTTATTGCTACCTGATCACAGCTATTTTGCAGAAGTAAAATTGGCACAAAAGTACACAATATCATAGACCAAAGAAGCTGAGGATCATATTAACACATCTTCCCTAAGTCTATACGGTTCCTGAAATTTAACAAAAACACATTCCAGACGAATTCTTGCTTTGACAACCCATGGGGAAGAATTAGCCCTGGTGTTTCCAAATACTTTTCTTGCCACCCAAATCTACTTCATTCCATGAGTAAGTGTTCTTCAGAGAGCAGGGATAAATCCACCTGTCATATACGATCTCAGGCAAAAAGTAAACAGGAACCAGGAAATACACAGAAGGTCAATTCACAATCAAGAGTTTCAAATTGGATTTATTATGAGGTTCCCAAGGTTAAGGGCGGAGGAGGGAAATACTCAACATTATTATGAAATGAATGTATCAGTTCGGATGTTCCCGGGGCCCTCTATATCAACACACGGACTCACACAGGCTTGAGCAAGAAGGGACTTTATTATCCGGTTAAGAAGTGCCTGGCAGGCTGTTCACTCAGCACTGGCTTCGTCCTCGGGCTGCGACCTGGGCTCCCAGCTGCACGTTCCTCCTTCAGACAAGACTGTCCCGAAGCAGATGAGACCCTGCTCTCCTGTCTCCTTCGCGGTCTCCCCTTTTAGTTTTAACAGTCAAAACCAGAACCCTCTCCCATTGCCACACAGGCAAGAGGAACAGACTGACCACAAACCAAGAGCTGAACTACACAGAACTGAGTGAAGGCTGTGAGTCAACCGCACAGCCCCCGTGTGATTTAGAAAATAAGTGAATTCCCTTACAACATGCCTTATTTTTAGTTCTTTAGGTACATCTGGTAAATTAAGAAAAATTTTAAAATAGTGTTTGTATTTTAAAAATTCATAATTTTCCCTCCAGTTTTAACTAAAAACGGAAGAAGTTATCTGCAACTCCATCTGATCACATGGGAAAGGATAAATGTATTCCCCCCTCCATATGTAAGGAAGTTTAAAACTTACTAAATTTTGCATATTGCATTTATTCAACCAATATTTAGCACCTGCTAATGCAAGGCACTGTGCACCATTCAATGAACATACAGAAAACAAGCACACAAAACCCCTTGCTCCCCTAGAGAGGGAACAATTATAAAAATAAGAAACACAAAATATCGAGAGTATATGGGATGGGAAGATGGGATGGGGAAGAGTGAGACAGGGGGTGGCCGGCCCTGAGGGAGAGGGAGTGGGGCTATTTGTGCTAAGTTGGTGAGGAAGGGGCACACTGATAAGATATGGGCGGGTACCTCACTGCTGGAGTTACCTTGGGGAAAAGTGCTCCAGGTAAGGTTTTGACACAAGTTCAAAATTCCTCAGCAGGGAGGGTCCTGGGAGCCAGCAGACTCAGAGGGCTTATGCAGCTGGAGTGAGCAAGGGTTGGGGGAGGTATGAGAATGAGATGGGTCCTGGACAAGGGACCAGGGAGGCCCTTACTCTGAATGAAATAGAAAGATTTGCTTTTCATATGAATTATATACAAAACACTTACTCAATAAACTCTGGGAATTAGAAACAGTATTATGCTTTATAGGATTTCATCTACTTTGCCCATAAAAGCTATGACATTTTTAAACTTCAGTTTATCAATCCTTGGTTTACTAAGCAATGGTGTACGCACTGGTGGAAATTTTGATGCTACCTATTTGGTGCTAACTCCAGCTGCTGTTATTTGTGAAGGGGAAATGCTCAGGACTGTGACTGCTTCAGATGCAAGTAGTTTAAATCAATACATCCCGAGAACAACCCTTATACGGATATGAAACTTGATAAATATTCTGGGAAATCAATAAACTAGAAAGGCATGTACACTAATGGGACCATAGGAATTGGTGTTGTTCCTGATTTTATAATAAGCAAATATAGATGTTGGTAGGTATCCAACAGCAGTCCTATAACTTACCAAAATCTGAGACTTCCAGGAACTAAGAGCTGCCCCGTGATACACAGCGAGGTTCCCACTTTCAAAGCATCTTCATGCAACTCAAGATGGACAGATTTCAGAAAGAGGATGGTGTAAACCTCAAAAAAAAATAAACATTCCAAAAAGCCTCCACGAGCCTCGTTTCAAAACCAATGAGAGGACTCCACGAGGACTGGAATGGAGTGGATTCCGCTTAACATCTTAGAACACAAGATGGAGTGTAGACACTCTGGCCCTTTAAATGCTACTAGAACCCTATTCTGGGCCACAGCTTTAGTTTCTACATAGTACCTCCATACAAGGGTTTTAAGAATTTAAACTCAGCAACTCTATCATCCCTCCCCCCCCAACACTAATTTATGTTTTTCTTTATTTCTTCTAAAGAAACAAATGTACCGCCCTCCCTAGGCACATACACACAGCAGCATGCACATAGCTATAGGCAACTTCCAAGGTGGTTAAACATTACTGAAGCAACTTCTGGGTTTTTCTTTTTTAAAAAATCAATATATACTTTATCTTTTTAATATAATTTTATATGTTTACCATTCAACAAACATACAGTGAATGCCTATTATTACCAGTTACTATGCTGGAGACTAAACATAAATTATAGTCTGGTAGCAAAGCAAAGGCCAGGAACCAAGCACAGTGGTGGGCATGCAGTCCAACCAGCTAGGAGAGGGTCAGAGAAAGTACAAGTGCAAAAGTGACAGACACAGCTGGATCCTAGAAGGCAGGAAGAAGGGGACCCAACACACAGGGTAGATACTTGTTGAATGAAGTTGCTTCAGTTGAATGAATCAATACAAGGAAAATGGGTGTTTTATATAATTATGAAAAATCACACACTTTAAGCGTATGACTTCCTCGCATCCTTTAGAAAACAAGCCAAGTAATGTTTGAGGCAAGGAAGGAATAACTGACAGACCTCTAGAATGCATAGATAATAAAGGGATACAATACATACCTAGAGTGAAATCAAATGAGGTTCTAAAATGAGAACAAAGAAAAGAAAAACAGAGGCCTTTCTGCTCTGTAGGGCTTAAAAACGGAAGCTTTTGCAGAAATTGATTTCTATGTGAAAACGGTGTGCAACCTGGCAACAAACATGTAGTGAGAAGAAGAGGAGAAAACAAACTCCATAAACCACCTCCATTTAGTACAGGTGAAGTATAGGGGATAGGGAGTCACTGCTCAACCTGACCTGCACCGGTTCCCCTTCTGCAGGTAGAGGCCACTAATTTTGTTAGGAAGCTGGTTTTCCTTCACCCCACAATTCTAAGGGAGGGAACTCACATGAGCATGGTCTGTGCCAAGCACAGCTTTGTTACTCTCTTCCCCCACCACACCTCCAACCTACAGGCTGTGAGCTGAACGTGAGCCCACAGGACTCATTCTGGGCAAAGCTGCTTGAGAAGGAAGCTAACACTCAGAGGGACCAGGAATGTTGGAGGACCTATATCCAGGATAACCCACCGTTATTCCTGGGCTTCACAATTATGTGATCCAGTCAAGGTTTGTTACTTTTCCGGTTATGTGCTGATTTGAATGGATTCACATATATAATGAAGAGATACATGAATAATAAATAAACTTACAAGTAAAACTACATATGCTTCTAAAATCTTGAGGAAGAATGATGAATGCCTTTTTCTACCGAAACAGAGACTTGCAGAACTGAATTATTAGAAATATTGAGTTTTTGTGGATTGGAGTAGAAAACCTCTCAAGATCATAAAACTGCTTCTAGAATACCATATCCCAAGTGAAAAGCAAATTTGTAAGTAAATTTTTCATCCATGAGTCTGGTTATAAAATTTCTGGATTATAACATATACTTAAGAGTACAGTTAATTATTTCACAAATTTTGTCATTTCATATCTTGTATTTTCATGCTGTAGCAGTATCCTTTAAATCACAAAGCATTCTTACAGCTTTACACATATGTAACGTTTATAGTTACTGTTGTTTTCCCTCTCATTTCTCTCAGTAGAACAAGTCAGGTCCCATGTAACACTAGCTAGTTCTCACAGCCACCATGAGGGGAAGGTGTTATCTTTAATTTACAAATGAGGAAGACCAACATCACCAAGATGCACGTTACAGTGAAATTATCCTGGTAATTAATTTGGAGGATTGTTACCAATGGGCAGAAAGAGAAAAAGGAATGGTGGAGGACATGGGAGAAAGGAACCAAAGTCAGTAGGCATGTAGTTTAATTCACCAGATCCATTTCATGGACTATGACATCACAGTTAGCGTAAAACATTTAAAATTAAAAACTGTATTTGTTTACCATCGTTCTTTTAAAATGGAAGTTTAAAGAGTCCTTATTCTCAAAGTAATCATGGGCACCTTTAAAATTACAAACTGAGCATCACACTATAAAATATTCTCTATGAATTAATCACAGAATTAGTCCCCTGGATTAATCCAAGCATCCATGTGGACTGATTTATGTCAATCCTTTGCCAGTCTCGGTCATTGTGTAATGTTGAGCCCTCTCTACACAATGCAAATCACCTATAAAGTGAAACTGAAAATCCTATAAAATAAATTTTTTTTTCCAAAAAGATGGTTACAGCCTTGCTGGTGTGGCTCAGTGGTTGAGCAAAGACCTATGAACCAGGAGCTCATGGTTCAATGCTTGAGTTATGGGCTCAATCCCCAGTTGGGTGGGTGATGATTATTCTCTCTCATCATTGATATTTCTCTCTCCCTTCCTCTCTCTCTATAATCAATAAAAACATTTTTTAAAAAGGCACACAATACTTTTTAGAAACATTGTTCATTCATTTCCAACATGAAGTATCTTTACTTAGGTCAAAATACCTGTTTTTAAGCTCTTCATAAGAAAAGACGAATAATTATTTTTAAATAAAATCTTTGAGCAGCAATTTTAATTGTTACAACAAGTCAAGGTGCTCTTAATTCAGTAACTACATTTTACAGTAGTCACAATTAGAGATTTAAGAACTCATGCACAGAATAGGACAAACCATTTGTAAAAATGCATTCAAACTGAAATTTCATTTTATTTAAATACTCTCTTAACTGAATTCTGACCTTTAGTTAGATCTCAAATTTACAACTCCTTAGTAATGGTAAACAATTATGACACAATCAAATATGAAAAAAATATATGGTATTCCATCAAAATAACTGAAAAAACTGTGATATAAAATGAAAGGCTATACTATTTGAATAATTAAAGCCTTTCTAAGACTATTCTGAGTCTGTAAAGATATACATACAAGTGTTCTAAAATAAAATTATTTTTCTTCATGACTGTATGGAGATCCCAGGAGAGTGTGTCTGGCACAGTACTTACTGGGGGACAGGAGACGGGGGACTGGTGTAAAAGAGAGAGGGAGCGGAGGAGGCTAAGGCGTGTGGAGGCTTGGAGAAATGAAGAAAGGGGGTGAAGAAGATAGATTTACTACGAGATGGGAGGAGAAGGGAAGGCTGAATTAACAGGAGAGAGATGGGAGAAGGGAAGGCTGAATTAACCAGGGAAGAGCCTGAGGAAAGGGTAGCCCCTGGTGAGACAAGGAGGTGGGGGATCAGAGCCAAGGGAGGTAGGAATGCGGGGATGTCACCTGAGCTTGAGGAAGTTCCTGGGAAGAGAAAGGATCAGGAGGTGAAAGGGAAGCAGGAAGGAGGAGGAGGAGGAGAAAAACCAAGGGCAAATAGAGAAAATTGGTAACTTCTTACCTACCTGTTTATCATCCCTGAAAGTTGCATCACTCTGCATTTAAATACTACTTAAAATCTTAATATTCTTATTCAACTCCAATGAAAGTATTCAATATATTAATAAGGTCATTATTAATTCATATTATAAATATACAATTGTATGGATACATGATCAATAAATTAATAAAAATAGAATGCTATTACATCACAGTTTTATTACATGTTTTTGAAGCTTCCTCTTTTATATTTAGAAGCAGTAGACAAAGAATTTACTTGCTGAGCACCAGTAGAGACATTCAGAGGCTAACACACACATCTTCCCCAACCACAGCCACACTTCGCTGACTATGCTCCTCGCAGCAGATCGTGGTGGAGGACATGGCCAGGCCTCGCGGCAGTGAGGTCAGAGGTCTAGTTCTTTCTTTTCTGGTTATTTCCCTTTGCTACCTGCACCTGTTTAGAACTTCTTCCTTCCTTTTTTTCATCTTTGTCTCTGGATGTCATCTTACTAGAAACATCCTTTGTATTTGTTGATTTTTTCTTATCTTCCTTGGTTTTAGAACCTTTTTCTGGTCCCGCTTTCTCCTTGTCTCTGTCCTTTTTACTCTTAGGAGATTCTTTCCTGGGTATATCGGAGTCGGCGATTTTCTTAGTCTTCCGGTCATCCTCTTTTTCCTTCTTCCCCCTTTTTCTCTCTTCATTCTTACTCTCCTTTCTCAACACGGGCTTCTCTTTCTCCTTCTTGAACTCTTCTTTAGTGAGTTCTTTCACAGTCAAGTTATCCAATCAAAGGGAAAAATGTTTATTGAAAGAATCTCTTAATTCATAGAACAGATGCTTAGTGAAAAAGTATTGTCTTTCTTTAAAAATCTCCCCCTACACATAAATGATCACTCAAAAGTGACTTTAATATACTAGATTTAAGGTGATTAAAAACAGATGCTAAAATCTATGAAGTATCAGCTAGAAAAGAAATTCTAGAAACTTGCTACCATTATTTTCCAGCTTAAAATATGGTCTGATGTGTCTTAAAACAAGGTGAACATGCAATATTATTCAAATGAGTGTATCCAGAAAGGCAGCACTTGGCAGTGTTAACAACGCACATCTCACTGTCACGGCATAATTAAAGGAACACTGACAATAGAACAGCTTTTCTGTAACTTGTATTTGTACAGATATAATGTAAAAAGTTTTAGCTCTCACAAAAAAAATTATGCTCTTACAATATTTGTGCAATTAATCCTTGAAAACCATTAAATTGGATTTAATTTTTTAACTAAGAAAAATACACTATGAGTATAAAATTTTAAATTCATTATCTAATGTATCAAAATGACCATTAGAATTTCTTTTCTACTCACATTCAATATTATGAAATCAGTGTTCCTTTAAATATATTTCTGTTAATTTATGTCGAACCACTCAAGCCAGCATACATGTGTTGTCCATGCTCTTAGGGAAGACAGCAATCCAAGGGAAACTCCAAATCTGGTGGGAGACATTGCTTTCTATTTGCTTTATGTAAAGTTTAACCATGTTGCTAGCCAAAGGTCTGCATTTCACCTCCTGCCCTCTCATTAGGAAATCGTAAGAGAAGCAGGTGTTTATCACATATTGTAGCATTTAAGCAGAAACAAAGGATACGGCAGATTTCTCTAATCTAACAAAATGTGGAAGTTGTTTTTGCCCACCAAAATTATGTAAAACACGGCACAAAATGTTACTCAATTCTTCCTGAAACTCTGATTAAAATCTTGTAAAAAATGCCAAAAAGCAATCACGGACAACTAGCCATCCAAGCCCCCATCCTACTTCAGTGCTACCCCCAAAGCAGCATAGGTAACGGCCCTGCAAGAGCAATGCTGCCAGCTCTCGTTCGCACAGGTCTTAGGGACATCACACTTTAATGCTTCGTGGGCCTCTCCAGAGCAAGAAGTGAAATTATACTTTTTTGGCAATTTACTTTGTAATTATTTATGTATGAATGAAATGGTGAAAATTCTGTCCTCTTCCCAGAAGCTATCCAGGTGAGATACAAAGTTAAAAAGTAAAAATATCCTAACCTTAAATTAAAATACATATCACAAAAGCCTGCAACTCACATAGTGAAAGTTTCACCTGTTAATGTTTCACACACCCCCCAAAAAAAAACACACGAACACACTACAAAATATGCCAAGCACTTCAACACAAAAGAATATTACAAATTTATTAAGGAAAACATGCACTGCCCCCATGCCCCTCTCTGGGAAGGACATAAATATTTACCTGTGAACAAGAAATACCGGAGAGACATAAAATAAGGTGTAATAATAAGCTGTTAGCCTACACGGAATAGTTCTCAGGTACAATCACTTCTAAAGAACTCAGAGTAAATGTGGCAAATCTATATTAACATAATACAGTGCTCCAGATTATACATTTAAGTTCCTTTTACTGAAAACTACAAGTTTGCTCGCACTAGCTTTTATTGTGCCCTATGAAAACTCATCAGAGCTTTTTGGAGAAATTAAATCGATCACTAATTAATTTATCTTTTTTCCTCCCAACAGTAATTTAAAAATTCAGACTAAGTAAGGTTTTAGGACGGAGGGTAGAAATTGTATATGTAAATTTATACATAGTGTAACAATATCATGATAGTGTTATATATGTTCTTAATTTGAAGACTTATGAAATCTGATGGTATTAAAAGAAAATTACTTAGTATTACAGGCTTGAGGCAGAAAAATTTCTAACTACTTATGATCAAGGGGGAACCCAAAACCAAAAAGCAATAATGTTTAGCATTAGTAGCTGCATTTACATAACATATTTAGAAAACGCCATGCATTACACTTGATTCAGTCCAGGCTAATTTCAGAAATAGAAGATACCTTTAGCCTTAGTTTTTCTCTTGGCTACCCCACCGGGTCCTTCTGTTGATATTTATAAGACGAAAATAGGTTATAAACAAAATATCAAGGAAAGTAAAAATTAAATATCTATAAAATAGTTAAAATCTATGTGTCTGTTAAACAGGAGTTAAATTCACCATTTAAAAAAAAATACACTACTTCAACATATGTACATTTATCATGTATGTCATTTTGGAACCTTACTTTTGCTATTTATAAGAGAAAAAAAATCATTGTAATCAGCCCATGAGGTCGTCAACTTCACAACTTGCCTTAGACATGGGAAAACTGTTGGCTTTAGAAATGTCTAATTACCGCGGGTAATGGTGCTTCCCTCTCGGAGGCGCATGCAAGGCAGTGGTCTTCGCTCAGTGACGCAGACGATCAATTACAAGCACCAAGGGTGGAAGGACCTGGGAATTTACTTCCCCGCCAATCATCACTGCCATCTCCCCAAAAGGGTAGTCTATTTTCATAGAATTTTCTCTTTACTATTTGAGTAATCATTGCTTTTTTCCCCTCAGTTTCAAACTTTGTTTAAAAATGACACCAGAGCCTGGCTAGTGTTGCTCAGTGGTCGAGTTACCTCTGAACCAAGCAATCACAGTTTGATTCCCCGTCAGGGCATATGCCCAAGTTGCGGGCTCGCTCCCCACTAGGGGGCATGCAGGAGGCAGCCAATCAATGACTCTCTCGGATCAGATGTTACTATCTCCCTCTTCCTCTCCCTTCCTCTCTGAAATCAATAAAAATATGTAACAAATAAATTTTAAAAAGTACTCAGGTATTGAATGCTTTAAAAATTCTTGTGGCACACATGTTGAAAATCGCTGTCCCCGGCACATCAGGATGGGAGTTAGAGTGATTAGTGTTCAATTCTGGTCAAGGGCACATGCCCAGGTTGTGGGCAACCATCCCTAATAAGGGGTGTGCAGGAGGCAGCCAATCAATGATTCTCTCTTATCATTGATGTTCCTCTCTCTCTCCCTCTCACTCTGAAATCAATGAAAATATTTAAAAACAAATAAACAAAATGAGGTTGTCCATGTGAGAATGGTAATTTATTTTGGTTGAACTATCCACATTATCGCCCTTGGGGAAAAGCAGCATTAGTTTTATCTTACCACTGCCTACATTTTAAAAAGAAATGTGAATTAACCGTTCCATGTGGGAATTAACTTCTGTTGGGATATAAACCCTTTCCATATCTGTCCAATTACCTGATATACATACACAACCATAGCCTGTGTGTGATGACAATTATTTTCCCAGTAAAACCTGATTCTTTCCTAAACGCTACTGAAAACAGCACATTACATGAGATACTAAATGCTTTCCTAGACCACTCCTCAAAAAAATTTATTTCACAATAAAATATCAAATGTATTCTTATAATGCCAACTTCTAAATATGTGGGCATTATCCCATGTGAAAACTAAATTAGCACAAATTATTAGAAAGCACTTTCAGTGACGCTAATGTCCCCTCCTGACTTCTGCAGGTTCTGAAATACAGCCCTGGATTCCCTGTTAAAAAGCAGAGTGGTGAAAATCGGACTCCTCACCCTCCACCTCCACCTCCCCACTTTCGTCAAAAGAACTATACGGGTAAAAAAGCTAAAAATCTTTATTAATAAACTACAATACCAGATCACCATCAGATTAATGAAACAGGAAAACTAATAAGTACTTAAAACTTGTCCTTTTTGGGTATAAATCCTTATGATGATACAAATTAACAGTGTGCAATGTATGTACTGTGTAAAATTCCAAAGTATCAATTTAAGCTACCTTTTCTAAATTTAAAGAATATAGTCAATAATTTTTCAATACTTTTGACATGACAAATACTGAGCTAGTAATTTAAGCCAGAATTATCATATTCAGTATCTGAAGGAAACAGTATAGATAGGAAAGAAGGCACAGCACTTGGAAAACGGGAAATTAACAGAGAAGCCCCTATGCATTGAAGAAAAGAAAGAAAAGTCCAGAAAATGCAAGGTTTTAAAACTTAAAAGAAGCAGTCTTGGGAAGGTAGGCATGAACAAAGGTTTGGAATGAGGATACCACTGAATTACGTTAATTACTAAATGTCCCATAAGGGTCTCCGAATTAGTTTTACAAGCAGTTCCAGAGGTGGTCACATTGCAGTGATGAGAAACCACAGGTGGAAAGGTGAGTACAACCCAGAATTCTCATGAGGACAGCTCTTAACTCCTTAGAAGGAAACTGATCGTACAAGTATTTTCCCAAGATTCTCCTGGGGGGAGAGGAGGGACTGTAACAAAAGGAATAAGTTTTTAAAGAATTTCATCTGTGTTCCTAGAGACTAGAGAACACAAAGCATACCTATAGCAAAAAGAAACTGGGTCCTGAGGAAGGGGAGAAATGATGAGCATAGAAAGAGCGGACACATGGGAGAAGGCTGACTTTGAAAACCAGAAGAGGTCGCATGTGAAAAAATGATGAGAGAGGAAACAATGATCCAAACAATTATAGGAGTAAATGGCATACAGTGTAAGGACAGGAAGATAATGGAAGCCAGCCAGGGCTGACGACCTTGGTAAAGCAGAAAGCACACTCACCTCCACAGGGGATGGAAGAGAAGCATGGAAGGCTTTGAATACCCACTGAAGAGAAGAACTGGCACAGCGGAGAGCACCTCACAGAGGTTAACTAGGTAAATCTACAACCGCTCTTTTCCAGCAACAGCGCGAAGCCCACTGGCGGGAAAGGGGTCAGAGGTGACCCAGACAGATGATGCCATGAAGGGAGGGGGGGGAAATTTACAAATTTGGGGAAGTAGAGAAGTGGCCCCAGAGAAAAGCACGAGGTGTGTATGCAAGACTTTGCTTTTATGTAATTCCTAATTCTAGGCAAAATAAATCTTTTATCATTTGTAACTATGGTTGATGTGGCGTCTCTTTACAGGGTCAATAATCAACAAGTGCACCCTATTTTTCCAGGGGGGAAATAGGAACAATACCATCAAAAATAAAATTCATAATACAATTAACTCCTTAAAAATGGTTTCCAAGTAGTATGGAGATTATATCAATTAGAGGTGGACAAGGAATTCTGTAATCTATTTGGGTAAGAGGTCTTTTATTGATAGAATATGTTCCAATTGAAAGCAGCCAAAGAAGCACTAGGATGTGGCTCCAGTCAAAGAAAATGACCAAAATAAATAAATAAATAAAAATTTAAAAATTCACCATGTTGTTTACTTCCTTTTTGTCCTGTATGTTTATTCTGACGGTTTCTAAGTGACTACCATTGGGGGGGAAAAGTCTAATATTTCTTCCTTAGAACATGAAGGTAATAATATTATTTTGACAATAGTCTCAGTGCCACATACCCTACCCATGTTTTCTAAAGGAAATGTATGAAATTACAATGCTCAATCACCAAGCAATGGTTGGACATTTTAGCAGACTGGCTCCATTCCAAAAACCCAAATAGCCACTGCAGAATTTCAGAGAGTTGGCCACAGAATTCGTAGGCTGGGTATCACTTTATACTGAGGTCATTTCAGTCACTCCCACAGCCCCTGTGAGTCACTTTGATCCTCAGCTTCTCATCTTCCTCCTTCCCATATTGAAGCATCCCAATTTACTTCAACATTGACTAAAGATAGCAAAAAGAGGCCAAACACCTCTGTAAAGGTCCCGTGAACTGGGAGACTGTTGCTCTAGAACGGATGTCTACTATTGATGAAATGCATATTACTACACCAATTTCCTTTATATTTTTAAAAAGCTCATACATCTATATTTTATCACAGAGACTTTTTTTAAAAGGAAGCTCTAAACCTCCCAGCCTTCCATGAATAAGTAGGGAAGAGAGGATTAGAATATAACAGAACTAAAAGGCTAGACTTAGAAAGGGATTGCAGCCAGAGTTTGAATAAAGATAAAAATGCAGATTCAAATACAAATGAAATATTAAGAAGACCACCTGAAGATCAGGAAGATCACCTGAAGATCACCTGTTAGCACAGGTCTGTTGGTGTGAACTTAAAAAGGTCAGTTGTCCTAAAAAAATTTGTCCAATAATTGTTTCATTTAAAACTGGTTTAAAAAAGAAAGAAACACCAAAGATTTTTATTATACAACTAGAGGCCCCGTGCATGAAATTCCTGCACTGAAGGAGGGGGGATGTCCCCTCAGCCCAGCTTGTGTCCTCTCACAGCCCAGGACCCCTCACTCCTTACTGCCCGCCTGCTTGCTGCTCCTTAGTGCTGTTGCAGAGGCAGGAGAGGCTCTCACCACCAGCCCTGCTGCACTCGCCAGCGTGAGCCTAGCTTCTGACCCTCAGGGGGCAACTCCTGCACTGAGCATCTGCCCCGCTGGTCAGTGTGCATCATAGCAACTGGTCATTCTGCCATTTGGTTGATTTGCATATTAGGCATTTATTATATAGGATGGGTGACTCCTGAGGTTCTCACTCACCAGGACTAACCCCAGCAAATCCTATCTAATAAAGCGGGAATATGCTAATTGATCAGTCACACCCTCACAAAGATGGCGGCACCCACAGCCAATAAGGAATATGCTAATTGACTGCCATGCCCTCAGAGATGGTGGTGCCCACAGCCACAGATGGCAGCACCCAGTCCCCTCAACCCCAGCAGGGCGCCTGCCTCCGGAGTCCCCCAGTCTCCTCAGCCCCCTAGCTGCCCAGAGCAGGCCAAGGAGCAAGCAAGCCTCGGGTGATGCTGCCCAGCTGCTCAGGCCTACCTGAGGCTCAGGTAACCAGGACTGGCTGAGGCTTGCGTTGCTGGCAGTGGCAGCAGCAGAGGTGTGATGGGGGTGTCACCTTCCCCTGATTACCAGGTCTCTCCCACCCCTGAGGCTCCCGGACCTTGAGAGGGGGCAGGCTGGGCTGAGGGACCGCCCTTCCAGTGCATGAAGTTTCATGCACCGGGCCTTTAATATTTAATAAGCATCATATGTTAGGCTCAGCTTTGAAGAGATTCAGATGAAATATAAGATCTGATTACTAACTGCAAGGAGTTCACAGTTTGTTTAGCTAATGCCTACTCCCGTATAATAGATGGTTAACTCAACAAATAACCAAGGCAGAGAATTTTGCACACTGTTCTGTCAATCAATTTGCGATAATAGTCTGAGCCCATGAATTTTCATTAAAAAACCTCCAATTATGCACTGTGACCAAAGAAAAGTCCACAGGCCCCCAGCAGAAAATGTCTTACCTGTTTTATAAACCACAATCTCATTCAGATAGAGTCACTGAGTATGAATCCCAAAAAGGTGTAACTGCCTATTGCACAAATTAAGAATAACTATCTAAGCCTATATCTGCTTTTGATAATTCCTCCAAGTTATAAACATCAGGACAGACAAGGAAAGATTTTGCTCAGTGTAGCTAATGATAAAGGAAAACAAACCAGAACCCAAGCAGAAAAAGGTCTCTTACATGTGTGGACACAGCTCTGAGGCAGGGAGGCAGTTTCCGGGACACAGAGTGGAGCACGGGATGAAAGGCGGGCTCCCCGCATCCCACCACGTCCCAGGCTCTGCGTGAGTCTCATGACAGCAAGCTGGCAGCCAGGCCTCGCAATGTAATCAATGAGATGAGCACGTAGAAGACGCGTCTCCAACTCAACACCCACCACTCATGACCCAGGGGAGATCAGGGCTGAAAGAAGCCGAAGCACAGAAAATAAAACCCCCGAGTGCCGCTGCCTCGTGTCTGCACCAAATCCAGGAAGCCCCGTGCCTTTTAGCTGGACAAACAGCAAGGTGTCTGAAGAAGTGAAAGGGCCGCCCTAAGGAGATGCTGCATTTGAATACAGAGCATGTTCCACAAAACTCCCGTGTCTGTTTCAACATACGAATAGCGGAGAACTACAGCACCACCTAAAATTCTATAAATAAATACTATTCCGATGTACAGAATACAATTTTTTGCCTTTTAAAGGAAGTTCCTCAGTTTAAGCTGGGAAAACATATTATGAAACAGAAAATTATACAATAAATCCTTAGATGATTAAGAATTATAGCATACGTAGGGCGTCCTAAAAATGCAGACACAATTTGAATAAGTATTAATTCCAATAGTTAAATCTGAAAACAAAGAAACTTCAATTGAACTACCAGCTGTTAAAGTGCGTCTACATTTTAGGGGGGCACCCTGTATAGTAAATAAAATATAAGTGAGGCCATTCTGATTCGCTTCAAAATTCTCTATACCAGTTTTGCAAACAATTCTTTCACCAAAATATGCTTTTGGCACAAGTTGAAGGAGTCACAGAAGTCAGGGGTTCAGCAGCTACCTGGATTCTACCTTCCTGAGGCTTTCAAATGAGCTGATTAAAGGGAAACTAAATAAGCAGCCAATTATGATCTCCCGCCCTTATTTTTCACTTACAAAAATAAAGCATAATTAATTTCTGTACATAAAATATGTGTTAGTATCATGCAAAGAAAAGCCTGTTAAGAAATTAATGATTCCAAATATTTTTAAATACACACATTTAATTATTTATTTCTTATACACTGTTCAAACATCGTACAGAGTTAGTAGTAATGAAGCATTAAGAAATAAGACCGCTTTAAAAAAACACACCCTCAGACATTTGACTAAGTAGATTTCATTAAGAGTGATGTCTAAGAAAGAATGCTTTTGAGCTTAAACCTAGTGAACTTTGATATTTCACAGCCATTTTCAAAGTGGAAGACCCATTATGTATGGGCAAAAACTGCATAAGCTTTCAGAAAGGACATTACCAAATCATACTCATCAGTTCCTGAATATTAACATTCCAAAGTCAGAAGCTTTAGAGCACACCATGTCAAACTTGTGGCCAGCAGGCCGCATGCCTTGTTTATTTGGCCCGTGTTAGTCTTCGAGTTTGACATGCTTGCTTTAGACTGCCAGAAACATTAATGGAATAAAAGATATTCCCTGAAGAATTAGAGAAGACAGACTAGAGTTTTAATAGCCATTTAAGTTTTAGGAGAGCACTGTCAACATACAACTTGTGTATACACTTCCAAAAGGAACTGTACATACGCTTTCTTTAAAGAAAATATAAAACCAGCTAATTGACAGCAGGTATTCCTTAACACATGCAAGTGGTGAGCAGACAGGGAGGCTGCTGTGCTTCCAGTGTTCTGATTTGAGACTCACGTTCAGGCTATCATTTTGAGAGCCTGTAAGAATGATTCTATCAAAGACACTAAATTTGTCATAGTTTCTTCTGGGGAAAAAAAAGAAAAAGAAAAGGGTGTGTGTGTGTGAATAATCCATTTATGAAAGAATTTTGATTAAATGTGAAAATGAATATTTGAAAAGCAAAAATCTTCAAATTATACTTGTCAAAAGTTGATAGCCAATTAATACAGTAATACAGGGAAAAAAATGGAAAAAGACTTACTTAAGATGAATAATTTTAATATGGACAATATTATTTAAGATAATATTCACATGTTCTTTCTTGTGTAAAATGCCACCTTTTAAAATTATGCAAATTATTTTCTTTAGATGTATATGGGAAATGAGATTAAAAATAAATTTTGCTTTCAAACACAGAAATAGTCAGACATACTACTATCTGAATATATAATTTAACTACTCTAAGGCCAAAACATGGGGTTATTTTCAAATTATTTTAAAAGCACCATTGATACAGAATTTTACAAGTTGGCATTAACCTATGTGACAATTCAGTTACCCTGGATCAATATATAATTTAAATACCCTAAGGCCAAAACCTGGAGTTATTTTCAAATTATTTTAAAAGCACCATTGATACAGAATTTTACAGGTTGGCTTAACCTATGTGACAAATCAGTTACCCTGGATCAATTACAACTGAAAAAAATCAGAGTTTTTAAGAACCATCGTTTTACACATCAGTCATGTTAAAGATCAACAGAGAAGCGTTTATTTATGAATCATGCTAGAAATATTCTGATAATCATGTCCATTATAATCACCTTCATTGACAGCATGTTAGAAAGACAAGCATCAAGTGTTAATCACAAACAATTTGCTATTTTCTAAATTTAGTTCGGTGAGTACATAAGTAGAAACAAAGCAATACAGAAACCAATTATACCACCAAGAACATCACTGTCAATGCACTTTGTAGACAACTACGAGAATGAGGAATGCCCATTTCTTCACTAAAGTGGGGAAGCCAAGCAAGAGACCAGCTAGAGCTGTGCTAGGAAAAAAAGATGACATAGTTGCCTGATATTGTTGGACTGCAGCTGCCCCACTGCACGCTGAGTCCTGGGTGAGCAAAGGCAAGAAAGAAAAGGAGGCTGCATCCGGTTTTCATAAGCCAGTGACTTCAGTCCCTGAATCAATGTTACTGGTTAAATAAATTCAAAATGATACAAGTCTTTCCCTGAACCCCTTCCTTCTGTGACATACCATCAACACCATCTGTGGTTTCACTTTCTTTTTTTTCTTCTTCTCCTTCTTCTTCTTCTCCTTCTTCTTCTTGTGCTTCTTCTAGCATTTCAAAAGGAGTCATTATATCATAGAGAAATGAGAGGAAACTACAAAACCAATCTGAACTTTCCTCTGCTAAAATATTAACGACTTCCTCAAGAGAATCAATATTTTCATTACTGCCATCATTGGTCAGGCCTACATAAGAATAAAGGAGGAGAGAGAGAGAAAACAAGGAGAGCAGTTAGGTGGAAAAAGAAATTCAGGAAGAATGATCTCAAAAAAGGACGTGCATCATGATCACAGAGGTTTACAGGAAGGGTATTTTGGAAAAAGAGAAATGAATTAAGATGCACATCTTACAACCAACTCTAAATCATATGAAATAAAGGAAAGGCACGATTTGACCAATCCTCACCATTCCTACCAGCCCCTAACCAGGCTTGCCTTTCTCTACTCAGAGAATCTAGAGCTGAAAACCACAAAATTGTAGCAGCAAACATAGACTGACTACTGTCAGTTGGGAAGAGTGAATAATAGTAGTATGAGGGTAAAAAGACAAATACTAAAAAACTCCAGATTTGCTCATTGACCAACCTGATATTATCAAGAGTTGAGCATACAAACATTTACTTATTTACATAAAGTCATTGAACAAAGAAAGGTTCATTTCCTCAAACTTTCCCCTTCCGGATTGGAGTTAACTTGAGAAACTCAGATAATTAACTTAATTTTTAACACTATAAAATATGTTAGTTCTATAATGCTCTGGCTACTGACATATGGTCCTTTAATTTTGGTCAGTAATAAATGTCAGTTATTAATAACTCACTCTGCCTACCAATAGGAAATTTGATCAATGGCCTTAGCTAATCACTTACAATAAGAACATTCCAAAGTTCAGTCCCCAGGAGCCAAGAAATTATCTTCTACTGCAAAGACCCCAGAATCCTATTGTTTTTAAATCTTAGACCTAAAACAGCCCCTGATGATGGAAAGAAAGCAAAGCAATATTGGCTTTAATCATCTCTTGTTTTTGTTTCTTTGTTTGTGAAGAACTGGCATTGGGTAGAAAAGGTTTCTCTACTCCAAAGTTAACAATATTGCCAAGTTCTAGATAGCAAGGTCTATAATTCTGAGGAGAGAAAAAAACAAAACGAAACACATGGTGGAGGGTTCTGGCTGTAAAAAAAATGTAAATATCTGTGACTCTAGAGGTGAAATTATAACCAGCTAATTTAGTATTTCAACATTTGTTCATGTAACATAACTACCATCAATCAAGATGGGCAGGTAAGGAATAATAAATAACATCACTAGTATAAATATTAGAGTGACATTTCCCCCACTTTAACCCATAGAAGAACTATATCATGCCATTCTTCATGCATTCGGAGAAAAGGGGGCCACACATTGCAGTTGGTGTTTACTTTCAACAAACCTAGAATGTTTTTCCCCTGAATTTAACAGTTGACAAGGGCTATGAACAGAGGCGATCTATATTCCTGCCCAAGTCTCTGTGGGATTAACATTGCGTCTTCTTCTTTCCTTAAAACACCACTACTGTGTGTTTTCAATAAACATTTTTTCCTCTCCAATTTTCCAACATAAGTACTTCTAAGTATCAAATATAAACTATAAAACTTAACTGTCCTTCACTATGATAGGCTGAACTATATAACAAATATGCAAAGGTATATAAACAAAACTATTTTATCCAACTATGTAACTTCCCTGTGATTCTAAAGAAAACAGCATATGTCTGAAGAGAAAAATAAAAAAATTCTAGGTATACAATTCCTTTATCTTCAAAAGCAGGCCTAAACCAAAGAGCAGGTCTGAATGCCTTTGCATGGACACTACCCAGTTCTTTCCTCTCGTCAGCTCACTCGTGCCTCTTTTCCAGTTTATACTTATTCAGGCTTCCCTTTAGATCTCCCACCATATGTGATAGGGTACTGGCGAGGCACCAGTCACAGGACAGAAGGCCAGTGATGTAATCCTTCAGTGGGATTACTCTCAGAATATTTACTCTAATCACTTAATCCTTAGATCAAATTGCTATCAACTTTGTATGCAAACCAGTTCTCATAGAATACTTTTTCTAACAATGTAGTTTTCAATTATCCAAACCAAAATCAAGGATACTTTATTTTAGAAAATTTTGACCACCAAAGTAGAAAACTGTAAACTAGAGCAGGCGTAGAATATTTTCAAAGCAGGAAGGGGCATGGCGAGAAACAATGAAATAATAAAATGAACAATGGCTATTGGTCTTGATTTACTCACATGTATTTTTCACTTTCTTTAAATTTAACAAGAAAAGCCAAAACTCAAAATGTTATCCAACTGATAAGATTTAGATACTTGCAGATTTAAGAATATAGAAATACTTACGAAATAAATGCCAAAACTATTCAAGTTCAACCATCTCAGCTATTCCTACCACTACCACGCAAAGTTCTTCCCTCAGCTCCAACTTCCTACTTCTGTCCATCCCCTTGGACACCCTCGCCTCCAGCCACAGCCCTTCCCCTAGAGCTGCCTCTCCAATGAGAATGCTCTCCGGAAGTTGGACTTTTCTTGAGCAGACAGAGCAACAATGGCCCTGTACCTCAAGAATTTCACAGGTTCTTTCTTTGCAACCACCTGCCAGTAAGAGTGGGGCACAACTACACTCTAACCTCACAAACTAAGAAAGACCTTTAGTGATAAAATTCAATTCTGGTTAAGGTTGCATTTCATACAGAGAATTCAAACACCATAGCAATAAGGTCACAGGACATAAGTGAGCCAAAGAGCTCAATCTATGATTTGTTTATCTTTCCTGAAGCTACAAGCCAACTGCGAATTAGTATAACTAAAGGGCAAAATCATTTATCTGAACCTTTGTGCCTTCAGTAGTGTAATTACCAATGAACTCACATTCACCCAATTTGGTTCCACCTCCGAATATATAATTCTTGTTAAAAAACAAACGCACAGAAGTTATAATCTGCCCATATCATATGTCTATCTGCAAATGACAATGTTCATTAACAATTCATTAACTTGTTAGTGGTTGTTTAAAAACCTTGCAGTCTAAATGTTAACACTAAAAAATCAAGCTATTAATATAAGTTTGCTTTGTAAATCAGTGTGTTTTATAGAAAAATAACACATTTAATTCTAATAGCTGGCACTCCCTGACAGACTAGATAGCTCATTTAAAGCCAAAAGAATCAATAATATATAGATGAGAAATAATATTTCTAAAAATGAGGCACCTTGGCCCACATGAAGTTATTTTTTAAATTAAAAAGCTTCGCTATTCAGGATCCATTATTTAAAGTAATAAAATGGAGTAATTACACTTATAGGCAAGCAACTCAGAATCATTCTAACATGTTAAATTCCATATAACTTTATTTATTTAGCATACCAAGGATTAGAGTCTCCTGAAACTCACTATATTTATATAAACTAAAATTTAGCTATGTAATGATGGAATTACATAGAAGATTTCAGTAAGGTTAAGAGAGGAAGAGAAATTTCATAGATAGGAGCTTTCACTATTAAGTAGTAAACGTAATTTTCACTGAGCAATAATAAAATGTAAAGTAAAATTAAGAAGTTACATTACATGTAATCACAACTAAGCCCTTTTTTCATATTTAGAACTTACTGCTTATGGGAAGGTTAAGATAAATATACTGAAAACAGTTTCATTAGTTTCAGATGTGGTATCCTCCCATTTTTTTCATGTCCATGAAACATAAATAAAATTGGGTCCAAGGAAAGGAAATGATGCAGCTTAATGAGCAGAAAAATATGTATTTCCCAGGTCAGATTATAGAAAATTTACATATTAAACAAGCACCATTCTTTCTAATAAAACAACATTTTAAAACAAATGAGAGAATATCACATATTTACTTATTAGAAGAACATGTCTAAGAAAAAGACAGGTAATTCTGGTGAAAGAAAAAGAAGGGCTTAAGACTTCCAAAATAAAGAAAGCTGGCCAAGAACCACTAAATCATATTTTTTTAAATATGCAAATCACATTTTAAGATATTTACTATTACTTTTTAATTTTAGAATGAATTTATGTAATCTTTTAAAAGTTTACATTTTCAAATGGGAGTGGATTATATCAAATGGTGCTAAAACATGCTGTAATTACCATATTTGAAAACAGACTAACACATTATATACTTAAATGGTAAATTCAGACTATAAAATGTTTTAAGTGTGAAAAAAATCACATCAGGTTGTTATACTTATTAAAACTATATAAGACGTTTAGGCTATCCATTTTTAAAAGTAAAAATATGAGTCCACAAAAAAATAATTAAACCTTTTAATACTTCAACAATAGTGAAATACATGATTTAAGTGGGAAATAATGGGGGAGGGATAAGGACACATATGTAATAACTTAATAAAGAAATTTAAAAAAGAGAAAGTATCTTCCATAAAATCTATACAATTGACATAGATATCATCAAGGCAAAATATTCTTTTCTTCCCAGTATTTTACCAACACTAACAAAAAGTAAATGTCTACTTGCCTAATAAAACTTTGGCATCATCCACATCAAAATCTCCATCACCATCAGCATCATAGACTCCTAGTTTTCCTACAAGAGGGGAAGAAAGATGGATATGGGAACAAAAGGAAAAACAATCTTAATAAGGTAATACCACCACTACTGCAGTCTTGCATACCATCAATGTTACCAATCAATGCAATTCTTTGCTTTTTTTTTAATCCTGAAAAGCAGTGCTTACATTAACATCTTACCTAAAAATGATGGGCAATTAATTCATTAGAGATTCAGGAAATGTTTGTCTAACAAATCTACAACATATAACTGAGATAACGTTTTCCTTAAAGGTTTCACAATACCCTGATGAAATCATCTCAGAATTTTTAAAAATCATAGTGCTACAAGTATTTTAGGTAAAGATTTCAACATATATAAGGAATAATATTGATCCATTTCTAACAATCACATGAAATTTAAGGTTCCCAAATTATGAAGTTCCACCATCAATTTTCAAAACAAAAGGAACACAGACCAAACCAATACAGATTACATGTAATTCACATCGAGTATAAGTACTCAAAATAAGAGAACAATTAATTTTATATTTTACTATAATCACAACAGAAATATCATGAATCAATCTTTTTTAAAAAGATCTCTGAAAATAAAGCATGTAAAACTGGCTTCCTGAAATCACAAAGAAACTTACTGTTATCCTACTTAAAAATTTAATTAGCACTGGCCATCTATTACTACAAAAAAAGGCTTAAAACAAAAAATCTGAGAAGACAATACTACCAGAGCCTTTTCCTCATCAAGTAAATATGCATTTTAAGACTTTAATAAAGCTTTATTGTCTAGGAGCACTGTTATACTTAATTACCATTTCAAATGAGTCAAATACATTTAATTCTTTAAAAAACATCCTACAATCAACATGATTGATAATTCACCATTGGACAGTAGCTATGAAAAGATATAATAATATACAGCAATATTTTAAAAAACATTCACAAATATAGC
>PVJN01007442.1:0-70219 GCA_004026805.1 Lasiurus borealis | reverse complement strand
TTGTAAAGATGGAGTATGCATAGGCTTCATTTTAATGAAATTTGGAATATTAAATTGATAACAAAAGAGAATATTTCATCGGGTTGGTACAGAGAAAGTAAGATCGGAGATTAGCAGAAGAGAACAGTATCATTAATGTTGGCTTTAGAGATCTTGTAAACTCTTCAGCAGTGCAGGAATGCCAACATTCTTTGGCTTTCCAATTTATTTGGATGCATTTATCTAAAATGCATGCATTTATGAAATAAATAGAAACTTGTTTTACTTTGTTTATTCTGATTTTATTTTTGCCATATATATATATATATATATATATATATATATATGTGTGTGTGTGTGTGTGTGTGTGTGTGTGTGTGTGTATATATACACATACACTGTATGTATTTTCTAACCATCTTGTGTGTGTGGTTTTCATTGGTTTATTTTTGGAAACTTTAAGTAAGAAGAGGATAAATAAATATGCAAATATTTTCAGGTAACTCATTTAATAATATCCTCATATGATATTCAAGTTTAATACAGTTCTAAGATATAGGTGCTGATTTCTTCATTTAAACGCTGAAACTTATTGTTTCTAACATGTTTATTTGAAAATTTTAATATACATTCTATTTTGTTTAAAAGCAAAAACTAGTTGGTTTCCATTTAAATGTAATTATTACTTATTAAAAAATTTATTAAAAATTGCTGGCCATAAATGCTCACCTAAAAGAAGTGACATATTATTTGGTTGTAGGTATGAACATATCTTGAAAAGGTAAAGAACAACTGTTTATACACTGTAAACACAAAATTCTCAAATACTGTTTGTGACAGTATTTTTTATTTAACTTTTAATTTTTGAGAGCTATGAATAATATCAACTGGTTCATTAAGATAAATTAACTTTTCTGCTTGGAAATCTAATTGTCATTGAAAATAGCTGTCTGGCCCTAGCCAGTTTAGCTTGCTGGATAGAGTGTCAACCTACGGACTGAAGGGTCCTGGGTATGATTCCAGTCAAGGGCACGAACCTTGGTTGCTGGTTGAGGTGCATGCAGCAGGCAATAATCGATGTGTATCTCTCACATCCATGTTGCTCTCTGTCTCTCCCCCTTCCTTCTACTCTCTGAAGATTAATGGAAAAATATCCTTGGGTGAGGATTAACAAAACAAAACAAAACACAACAAAACAAAGGAGAAAGAAAGAAGCTGCCTATATAAAAAGAATAGTGCCATTTCATAACACTTTTTTTTCCCCCTCAATTGGGTTATTTTGTCTTATCATATTTACACATCTCTTCAGTAATCTTTGTGTGTGGGGGGGGAGTGGGGGGAGGTGTACAAATGTAGATGCCAAAATCTGTACTTCAATACTTCATATACATTTGTAGCTGTTAAAGAAATAACATTCCTATTTACAATGGAGATTAAGATATTTAAAAATAGTTTGCATGTAATTATGCTAGCAAAGTGTTCTCACTGAAAATAAATGAAAGCCCTTTCCTAATAAGGCATAAAGTCTCTCCCCTGCTCCTGGAGTAAACAGAACTGTTGTCAAATTAATGCCACATCTAGTTGCCAGAGGAACCTACCAGCTGCATCCAAAGCTATCCTTTGTAAACTTAGAGGAGACTTTATTAAACTTTTTTTAAAGAGAGCAATTCTATTTTTTTATTTTAATATTTAAATGAGAATGTTGTAAATAATAAGTAGGAGAACTCTTATGAAGAGGTTACATAATTTAGACTCTTGGAAGATCTTTGTTTAAATTCTGGTTCTACTTCCTATAAGATAGAAGCTTAATAGGCAACTCAGATAATCTCTTATTTTGCAAAGCAGACTAATGAAAGATGATCAAGTGTCGTTGAATATGTTAAAATTATTTTACCATCTATAAGGTATGATGTAAATATGAAATAGGGTTTTTCTTTATGGGAAGGAAACATCCATTTATTTACCATCTCTTGAGTGATATTCCCTCCAGATGGCACACTTTAGAACTGAGAATAAGCTGGGAATGACTAAATCAATTCCAATAACGCTTAGCTCTCTTAAAAGGAAATCAATTCTAGGTCATGTCCCATGACTTCGGTTAACTTCAGGAAGTTAGAAATACAACAGGGCATATGTGATAGGGAGATGGGCAGTGGCTGAGAATGTTATAAACATAAAATGTTATAAACTAATGGGTAGTTTGAGAGAGTGGAAAGAGTTTCTCTATAGTATTTCCCTTATGTGGTCCAGCAGATGTTGCTGTTAATTCTGAAAGGAACCCATTTCCAGGTATTTTTTTTCCAAAGTCCTTTTTCCCTAGGAAGAATGATATGCCATTTCCTAGTCTGAATGAAGATGATGTAAGTTTAATATTTATCTCATCCCAAGGCCCATGCCACAGCCCATTTGAATCAATAAATTATTTTCTCTCCCTTTTAGATTTAGGCACTGACTACTTTGAACTTCTTAAAACAATATCAAAAAGCAAAAAAAAGAAACAGTGTGTGTAAAATCGGTTAATGTGATCATGTCCTGTTTCCTCCCATTTAAAATGGTAATAAAGCATCAAAGACGAGTCGGCTTTAAAGTATACTTCAGCACAGAGACCTGAATTATTAATGCCAACTTTTCACAATAAGAAAATGAAAGGCTATGCTTTAAGAACTTCCTATTACTTAAGAATTTTCTCTGCATGCCTCCTTGTCCCATTAGCAATTCAAATAGATACAGTGATGTTTCAATTTCTAAAGGGTAATGTAGATGCCGGATTGTTATTATGTGGAAAGTAAATGAAGGTCTTAAGGAATCCCTGTTAATAATACAAGATATTATTTTCAACGTCTGAAATGAAATGTATTCCAAACGGGCCACTGTTAGTTCAAGGTGAACCAGTCCAGCCAATCAAGACTCGATGAAAGACAGTTGTGATATGCGAGTCAACCACGCAGTCTGCTCAGGAATATGTACTTGCCGGCTGAGCCATTGTTGAAGCGTGATCCCGCGTTATCTCACTGTCCTTTCGGTGGCGAGATATTACACTACAAGGTCCCTTTGTGCTGTGCGTCTGATAAGGCTGAATGGGAACACTGGCATCCACCTCAACTCGTTGACTTACAAATCAGCATCAGAGCATAAAGTATTCAGGGACGAGGGCCCTTGAAGGATTACAAAGTGATATTTATCATGTGGATTTCTCATTCTCCAAAGTGCTTAAGTTTGGGAACATGTCAGCGTTTGAGAGGGGATAGTGGCTTAATTCCAAGGTGAAATAATTGCAAATCAGAATGAAATCAGTCTCCTCATTTAAAAAAAGACATATGAAATGAAAGAATAGGGAGAAGCTCAAGTAAGATTTAGAAAAAGACCAGGACCCACATGAGCATATGTGTTGACTCTTCAAATCAGGTTTATTTTTCTCAGGGTGTTGATTACCATATAACACTTGCCAGAGAATAATAATATATTTCCATTTTATCCCTGATGACTGACATTTTCAATTTGCCATTGCAACATCTATTGACCTGTGTGTTGGACTATGAGACTCCGTCTGTAGTTTGTCATGGAGAAAACATAAAATGTTATAAACTAATGGGTAGTTTTAGAGAGTGGAAAGAGTTTCTCTATAAACGTGGGGCTTTATGATCAGAAAAGTAAATTAAATGCACCCACTTGAACAATAATAGTGATCTGGTGGAACGCAGACATACGGATGTGGTTCAGGAATGACCCGGATGTTGAAAATGAAAGGCTTCAAGTAGCCACAGATAATTCTCTCATCTCAGCTTGTATGAAGTGTAAAGTGCCCCACTAGCTCTGAGTTAGAGAGGGGGATACCATATGTACCCTCTAATTTCCTCCATATAATAATCTAGGTCAGTGGTTCTCAACCTTTCTAATGCCGCGACCCTTTAATACAGTTCCTCATGTTGTGGTGACCCCCAACCATACTTCATAACTGTAATTTTGCTATTGTTATGAATTATAATGTAAGTACCTGTTTTCCGATGGTCTTAGGCGACCGCTGTGAAAGTGTCGTTCAACCCCCAAAGGGGTCGCGACCCACAAGTTGAGAACCACTGATCTAGAGGGAAAAAATTCTCATCAGCCTCTCTTGGGAACATGCTAATAACTAGAGCCAATGAGAGGGAGGTGTAAGTGGTCAGTATCTGTACTTAGACTGCCCAAGAAATTATTCAAAGTCATTGGTGTTTCAACAGTGACAGCATATTAGGAAAATTGCCAGGGACTTTGTGTATCTAACCTTGTCTAATGTCACAACAATCTGGAAAATACATTTCTACTATGAGGACACTGAAAGTCTGGATAATTGGCTCATATATTCACTAGGAAGTGAGAAGACTGTTTTCAACTTCATGGCTTGGATCAGAAAATATATCCTTTAGCCAAGTTATCATGTCACACTGTGGAATACCTTTTGTGAGAAATAATAAAGTTTGGGCCTTCAATATATGATATGTGTTGCCATAAAATATTTGGATATAGTGGGAATATCATTCAGCCTTGGAGAATATGGGGAAACCTAAAAAAAAAAGTAGTAACACCAACTGGGTGGAAAAGAATATTCAAATTCTCTTCTTACTAGTACATGATGTATTTTTCTATTTATGTAAGTGTGAACTTTCCCTGGACTAGGAGGTTTTTTAAGATACATTTTAAAAATAGGTAAAATAAACGTAGAGGTTACACAAGGGAAATGAATTAGATATTTAAGTGGTAAAAAAAATATTTCAGGCTAAGATGAAGAATAGATTTCCCAGATGTTTGCCCCAGACTTTACTTCTGAAATTTAGATCTGAACATGTCACTGCGTACTAGTTAAAACAACATGGAGGATTCATAGGCCCTCACGTCAGCATGCCCAACACTGACCTATGCTTCACTCCTGGACCTGACTTTTCTCATTCCTATGCTCCTGCCCTAGTGAACGAGGGCACCATACAGCGTGAGCCAGGCACCTCCAGCTTTCTTGTATTTCTCATCCCAACACCAAATTGTAAAAAAACTTCCAGTGTGAACTCTCCCTGATCTTCATGTTTCCAGGCTTAATCTTTTCTAGTCCAAGCTTTGCAAGCCTGCCACAGAGATCCTTGAAGCAAAATGCCAGTGATTAACTGCGGAGTATTTGTTTAGAAATTTTGTATGAGGGAGCTTGGAAACATTAATCCTGGTGTCAGGGACAGGGGTGGGGACCAGGGGCGTTGGAAGTGGTGTCAGGAGAGGAACATTGAGAGATGCATGGCCCAGAACTCTCTAGTTTTTGTCAGTAGTTGGTATTCATGACGTAAAGGCTCACAGAGGGTGTACCAGCCGCTCTGTACCTTAAACCTACAAATGGCAGAGGCTGCCAAGAGCCATGAGAGCACCTAGCTTATGTTTCCTCCGATTCCCCACAAGCATCCACCACTGCTACTGCAGTTGAATTATCCTTTCCCGTGTTTTCACAACATTCTGATTATGATCCGATATGAATGAAATACAAGATCTTCACATCCAACGATACCGTTATAAGAGCACATCAATTTTCTATTATTTGGATAAATTCCATTTCATCCTAAAAAGTCGGACTCGGAATTGTAAAATCCATTGATGAAGTTCATTAAGCGACGGATCACTTTAAATGATAGCTTTATTGTGACTCGAAAGTTCAAAAAATGAAAATCTAAGTGATGATTTGCAAAGTTATGACCATTTTGATGCTTTAATTCTTAATTAAGTATAGCTCTAATGAAAATGAGTATGTAAAAAGACACATTTAAATTGCGAATTTGTTCTAAAATGTTGTATAATGCAGTCAATTTGCCTTGAAAATGAGAATTTAACCATACTCTGTAATTATTTTACTTTGAAATCATTTTGCTATATTACAAAAATTATTTAACCCTTAAAATTTACTTGATACAGGAATGGGTAGCTGAGTTGCAATGAAGGAAAACATTACTCATCAAATCGTTGTATGTATGGGGACTGAAAAAGAATATTAACATATTCTATACAAATAAATCATTTATTTTACTATATTCAAAAATGCATTATCTAGTTACTGCAAACAAATATCAGAAGAACAAGAATGCAAAACTACAAGTAGAGAAAACTATTCACAAACAGGCAAGAGACTCTAGAGGCTCAAACAGAGAAGATGGAAATTGATTAGGAGTTTCTACACATTACATATTGGCATCAGTTGAAACTTTGAGATGACAAGTCAGAGTTAATAAATATTTTCTGGTAGATTACCAGAAAATATTTATCTTTCTTTTAGTATATGTTTATTGATTTCAGAGAGGAAAGGAGAGGGAGAGATAGAAACATCAATGATGAGAATCATTGATCAGCTGCCTCCAGCCCACTCCACACTGGGATAGAGTCCCCAAACCTGGGCATGTGCCCTGACCAGGAATCAAACCTTGACTCCCTGGTTCATAGGTGGATACCCAACCACTGAGCCATGCTGGCTGGACCAGAAGATATTTATCTTATTTTGAAACCTCTGTTCTGTTGACTTGTCTATTCCTATTTCATAAAATGAAATAAAACACCATTTTCTTTGTTGAGATGTTTGAAACAGTAACCATAATGTCTTTGCTGTCATTACTAGTGAAACCATGAAAACAATATTCCCTTCTCTGATAAAATTTGTAATTGATGCATTAATATCTCTTTCTTTGCCAAGTGCTATCTTATTTAATATTAAATTAAATATGTAGTTGAATTTTAGGGAAGTTGAATCTGTACAATATCAAAATTTTTCTTTCAGGTAAGTTTTCTTAAATTATGATTTAGATTTCTTACTGAGATTACTTTTAGATATTTTGTAGTTTTAGGTCTCATGATTATAATATTATTTCTCATTTGTATTTTTAATTAGATATTGTTGACAAAAGAACATTTCTGATTTTGCATATTTATATTATATCTAAGTCTGGAGCCTTTAGAGAAATATTAAACTATAATATTGTTTTCCTACTACTGCAAATCCTTCGAGTAACTATGTTTTTATCTTGTTTCTATGTCCCCTATAGTTTTATCTTTTTTCTTATTCTTAATGTTTTAGATTTCTAATTTCCATTCCTTATTAGGGCTTCCAACTTTATTATTGTGATAACTCAACCATAGTTTAAGTTTTTCCTATTTTCATTTAACACTTTTTAAATTAATTTTTTATTTCTATAAATTTAGTGACTTTTTTTCTTTCTAACATGCCTTTGGTTGTTTCTCTACTTATTTTAGACTTACAGGCTTGCCAGCAAGCTCACCTTTTACAGTTTACCATGGTTTCACTGAAGAATCTTCAGCAGTCAGCAGGTTTCTCTGTGCAGATTCACCAAGTGGTTCCATTAATTCTTTTCTAAGTGCACTGTTGCCTACCACGGGTAGGCAGGTTTTTACCATATTTTATGAAAAGTTCCGCCTGAAAATATATTATGCTTTTTAAAATGCCTACTTTATTTGAATTATTCTTATTCTCAGACAAATTTATGATAAACCAGATTTCCTTAGGCTATAACCTAAACTATTTGCTAGGTACATATAAAGAAAAGAAAATCCTCCTTAAAAAAAAAAAAACAGTAAGAGAAACTGCAAATTCTTGGGCAATAAATTATTCTTAAACTGGATAAATTTATGCAGGTTAGATGACTGCCACATTTGTTATAACATCTATTGTATTTCAGTCTTGGATTGGATTGTTTTTGCTTCCACTCACTTCATGAAGCTTGAGATTCTGCCAGAGTGAAACTCCTTCTTTAACTAATTTGCCCATTAAAAAATAATAAAACCCTTTACCTACGTTATCATTACTTCCATTTTTACATGGTTTTAGCTATTTCTGTAAATAAAATAGATTTCTTATGTAAGGTTTCATGTCTGTTTTGGTCATGACATTAGTTCCTGGCATAACGGAGGATACTGTACTGAAGATAAATAAACACAATTTCTTAGCTCCATTGGTAGACATTCTATATAAGATATAGTAGTAGCTATTTCTAAAATGTCTACACATTTTTGCTAAAACTATTGTTTAGTTCACTTTTAAATGATTTGTTTCAGGCTGTATTCCCCAGGAAAGATAGAAGTTAATATGCAAAACGTTCTTTGGAAGTGCCCCTGCACTCAATAGCTAGGGAGCTGGGATGGGGTATGCAGGATTGGACACATAAATCAGGCTTGGCAACAGTCTCTCTTGTCTCATTGGCAGCTCTGAGCTAAAATGAGCCACCTAAGTGGTCCAGTAGCTATTAGGTGTGGGTCATCCTGGAAGGAGTACAGACTTGTATGAAGTGGCTTTATGCAGGGAATGTCTGTAGAAGGCAGTTGGCCAGTGGCAGGCTCCGATGCTGGGTAAACCAGTCCTTTCTTAAAGGGGGATCAGGACAGTGGTCCTCTTACACCACCGCATATTAACAAATAAATCTATTTCTGGGCAACATACACTTTGCAAACAGAGGGTCAAGTACTGGAATATCTGTATGACGTAAGACACAAATCTAACTTAACATGACCATCAAACTCTACTTGTATATGTGATGGGGAGTTTTAATGTGCTTGGAAGAATGCAAGATGAAATACCGTAAAGTATTCTATTTTGTGCTTCAGCGAACAGAAAGTTTAATAAATTTTTCAACGTTAGGGAGAAGCAGAAAGGCTAAGGTTTGAGTTCATTTGAATTTGGCTTGGCTAGGTTTAGGGACAGTGAACATGCCGCACTGTCCTTAGGTGAGACAGGTTTGTCTTGTATTTCAGAAAAACGGTCCTACCTCTGAGAAATCAAACTCTTAGACTCTCAGCTTTTGACCACACTGACCTTTTCTAGCATTTATCTTGTTCCCACACTTCATTAAATATTTCCTTGGGCCTTCTCAGAGCCTCTAAGCATCCTCTCTGGTTTAAGCCTGTCAGCTGCCAAAGCCTGCCTTGTACTCACGACCCATCATCCCTCACTTCAACTTCTTCACCTTCTTTCTCATCCCCACTATATGGTCTGTGACAGCTCTGATTTTTACCACCACCATTCTGGATTTTTTTTATTGAAATCACATTGCCAGCTTCCATCCAGGCTCCACACAAGGAGCATTCTCCCCTCTACTAGTGTCCACATGGAGAAAGCTCTCGTTATTGTGCCAAATACCTTATTTCCGCTCTTAGCATCCCTACATTTCTTCTGGCCCTGGAACTGCTCTGAACCTCCTCCTGTGCTGTTCCTAATGAGGTCCCCTCTCTCATCATCTACCGTGACTTCTGTGGATCCTTTATAAGTTTCAGGAGCCTGAAATCACCCTCATCTCTCACTTCCAATCCTCGTGCATCCTTCACAGCAGCAATTCATCGGGTGCTTGCCACATGTCAGGCATCATGTTTCAGGTTACTAAGAACTCACATCCTAACCTCAACCAGGTTGGTGTGATAATGCCCATCTTAAAAGTGAGCCAACGGTGCCTTAGCCAGTTTGGCTCAGTGGATAGAGCATCGGCCCGTGGACTGAATGTTCTGGGGTTTAATTCCTGCCAAGGTTATACACCCTGATTGCAGGCTCGACCCCTGGCCTCTGTTGGGGGACTTGCAGAAGGCAATCAATCAGTGTGTCTCACATCAAGGCATCACTCTCTCTGTCTTTCTCCTTCCCTCCCACTCTCTCTAGAAATCAATGGAAAACTATCTTCAGGTGAGGATTAACAAAAAAAAAAAAAAGGTGGGGCAATGGTGATTTAGTTAAATCATCAACTTAGCTGAAGTTACACAGCTTATGTATTTCAAGCAGGATTCTCAGAGGTAGGACTGTTTTTATGAAATACAAGACAAATATGCCTTATCTAAGGATAATGCAGTATGTTCACTGTCCCTAAACCTAGCCAAATGTTTATTTCCAGTAAACATCTTAAGAACCTACAAATAGAAAACACTATTATTTAGTATAATTGACAAAAAATAATATCTGCGGTCCTTCTGTATTCTTTCTGTTCACCAATTGTAGTCTTATATTAATTAATATGTCATATCTACTGGAATATTTTTCTAGATTTCATTCCTCTTTATTTTTTTATTTAAAAGATATAAAATACAATAATACAAATATTTATTTATTACAGATAATCACTATATCCTAAATTTTTAAAATGTGTACATTGTTTAATATAGTTTACTTTGAATTTGTTTTAGAAAATATAACTATTAAAATATAAAAACATAATTTACCCAGGGAAGATAATTAATTGTACTCAACTTCCAAAATCATGAAAACGTAGTTTATAAGTAGTTCAAACAATATTTCAATTAATGTTTATTATTTTTTATGTTTGTAGCTCTAGTTTTTATTCACAAATGCTTATTCTGAAATTTTTAAATAGGATAAAAATTCATTTATCTTAACTCTTCCATCACCCACTAGTATTATTTGAAAATATTTGTAACATCATAATCACTATATAAACAATTTTAAATCAATGTTGAGACTAAAATCATGAAAATTATAACATGAAACTACTTATTAATATCAAGTGTTATGCAATATACTCTTGTTTTTAGAATATGGCTGAATATATATTAAATGTAAGTAAATCTTTATGCTTATTGATCAAATTAATTCCATTATTTATGTTTTTCTCTACAAAGTACACTATTCTGTTAGAAACTCTTAGTTCAGAAACAGAATATATGTAGATATTTATTTCCAAAGCTCTCTAATATCATGTTACAAATACTAAATGAAATATTCATCACATTTTCAAAAGAAATACATTAGAGGTGCAAAAAATGCCTTAATGTTAGAGAGCACCATAATCCTACTGATAATTCAAATATTCTCAAGTTCATTGCTGCTTTAATCACACTTAACATTTAATTGCATAGTTTTCACTTAAATATCACTGAAATTAGTTTAGAAGAGCCCTCAAATACTTGCTTTCTCTATACTATGATTTTAAAAATCGAAATAAATTTTAGGTTATGATGTTCCAGTACATGTTTTAACACATCCGTGAATATTAACTTATATAAGTTACAATTAAAATGCCTGAAAAGTGAAGAATTTATTTCTTATGAGTGGATTTTTGCATACTGTTAGAAGATTTGATGAATAATTACTCTGAATATATGAATTCTTCTACTTTTAATCTAAGTAAATTATGTGTTATCATAAATAATACTTTTCTGGTTCCTCTGATGAAACAAAATGAAGCAAAATATCTTGAGAGTTGAAGTGCCACAGAAACATTTCCTAATAGTCCGAAATTTTCATAATCATAAATACTAACTTTGCAATTTTTATTTTTAGCTCTCAAAATGATCTTATGTTAGTATTTAGGCTTCAAGAACCATTTCATCTCAGTTAAGTTTGTTTTACTTTTAAGTTTTTACTTTATTTCTATTGTTTATACTATTACAGATATCCCTAGTCTCCTGCTCTTTACTCACCTCTCCTTCCCCCTCCTATCTCCTCCCCCTTTCCCCCCCACACCCCCGGCTACACACCCTTCTGTCTGGACATCACCACACTGTTGTTGTCATGGCCATCATCAGAATCTTAACATTATATAATATTTACACAGGGAATTCAGAAATTATGGAAGGTATAATACTGTAAAATATGCACAGTAAATAAAAAAAAAAGATTAATCGGATAGCTTCAGAGTGTGGTTCATCCTCACTTGTAGAGAGAGAACAAGAACAGTAACAATGAATAGAGACCGCAGACAGAAGTTGCTGTACTGCACTTGGTAGAGCTGTCTCTGAATATTTGTATGAAGAACCAAGACATTCTAAGATGTTACACGGGCTTGGATACTATGACTTCTTTTGCTCTTTTCAGAATCATTTAGCAATGGTCACGGAGTAATTTGTATGCCCATATTAAGCAGAGCATATGTGTGAACAAGGCAAGGGGTCTGACTGACCAGCACATACATGAAATTTGATGGAGGGAGTAAATGCACCCATTAGTCTTAAGAAAGCTCCACCTTTTGTAAGAATGATGGGAAGAAAGATTCTGAGAAGCAAAATTCTGCTTATGATACATGCACATCATTTCCCTCTGCAGGGAAGAAGGATTCAAAGAGGGCATCTCTGTCCAGAAAGAACAGGAAAATGTTTTATTTTGACTTGTAGTGTCATCACCTGCAAGAGAAAGTTCTCAAAAGTATCTGTTCCGTATTGAAGGATTTTAAAAAATAAGTCAAAGTAGGTAACACCAGACATAGCACAAGGCCCTTTAAAAATGTATCTGCCTTTAACAAGCTAGACATACCTTTCAGCTTCTCCAGAAAATACAGTCTGTGCTGGGATCCCATTACCTCATCCAGGGACAGCACCTCCCCAAACCACACTTGGCATACAGTCCCTTTTCCTATGATTTACACCAGACCAGTGCTGCCAAATTAGGTGAGTTTTTTGGTCAAGAACATTCAGTTGATCCCCAGTTTGCTTAGAATAAGATTCAAATATCAGCCTATTATTTACACTCCTCCAAGCACCAGTCCCTTACTGTGCTCTGTCATATAGTGGATGCTGCATATACGTTAGTTGATCTATTCATATTCCCCAAACATGTGACACTTTTCCAATTTCTTAATTTTAGGAGAAAAAGGAAGCTAGTATATAGGATAATCGCAATGTAGAATCCCTGATCTAGATCCTTCATATGTGTTTTGTGAAATGGTTATTTCACAGGACAGGCATTACTGATCCTCTGCCATACACAAGGAAGCTGAGGGTTTGACAGTGAGAATGCCTTGCTTTCTATGACATAGCTGGTAAAAGAGCAGACTCCAGGCAGAACTGGAGTGAATCAGTGTCCATATCTCTTTCTCCTCATCACACCATCCACCCATGTCAGTTATTCTTTTGTAAAATGTTCTTTCCACATCCTAGTATCTGCACTCAGATGTTTCTTCTCAACAAAGCTTCTTCCCTCCTCCACCCCCAAGTATGTTAGACGGTAACCTCTGTCTTTGGCGAATTATTATAGAAAACTTGCATCATAAATATTTGTCACAACCATTATTAATATTTATAATTTTTAGCACATTTAAAAGACTTCTACTAGAATATTAGCTATGTAAGAGTAAAATATATGTCTTTTTAATTTTGGGGCTCTCAGGAAATATATAGAGCAATCTTCCAGTCAATATTGAGCTTGAATGAATGAAAAAAATAACTAGGTATTCTTAATAAATACTCCTTAACTCTATACAGTTATTAATAATACAATATATCACACAAAAACCACTATAGTGCCCTGTAGTATGTTTGAGATTGCTGGGATGAATATAATTATGATGAATAAACTGTTCCTAGGGTAATTAAATCTAAGATGCCATTTTATTTCTAAAATATTAGTTAAGCCCTAGCTGGCTTTGCTCACTGGATAGAGCGTCAGCCTGTGGACTAAAGGATCCCAGGTTCAATTTTGGTCAAGGACACATACCTCCATGATGGGCTCTTCCCTGGCCTGGGCCCCAGTCAGGGTGTGTGCAGGAGGCAACCAATCGATGTGTTCTTTCACATTGATGTTTCTCTCTGTCTTTCCCTCTCTTTTCCATTCTCTTAAAATCAATGGGAAAATATCCTCAGGTAGGATTAAAAATAAATATATAAATAAAATATATTAATTATTTTTTAATATATTTTATTTATTTTTTTTACAGAGAGGAAAGGAGAGGGATAGAGAGTTAGAAACATCAATGAGAGAGAGACATCGATCAGCCGCCTCTTGCATATCCTCTACTGGAAATGTGCCCACAACCAGAATACATGCCCTTGACCAGAATCGAACCTGGGACTCCTCAGTCCACAGGCCGATGCTCTATCTGCTGAACCAAACCGGCCTCTGCAATATATTAATTATTTTTAAGGGCTCCTTTCAAATGCCAGATCAGGATTTGATGTCTTCTCACAGATATTTTTTTTATCAGGTACTCTTTGTTTCACTGTCACTTTCTAACCCCCTCATTGTGTGTGCCTACCCACAAACCCACACACTCCTTTGACTCACATCTGCCTGAAATAAAGGTTTCAGCAGTAGGGGTCTTTGTCACATCATATTATTTTTTGTTAACTTATTTGGCTTGTGTGAGTGGTAATAATATGCACTACTCCTGGATTAAAAAACATAATAGCATAAATAACATTAATGTAGATTTTCACTAGTTATTGCCTCTAACAGCGTGCCCTTGACACCAGGTCAGGTGTAGAATATTAAAATAACATTGGCATGAATATTTCATATAAGAACTTGCATATGAATCATGGTTTCAAATTTAATATATCTGATAGTGATAATTAAATTCATTATAAAAAGGAGAGGAGATAAGAATAAAATAAATGATAGGACAAATTATTTCTTTCTATGAATTATCCCATGTGAGCATGCAACTGGTAAGTAATTAATGTCACTCACTATTTAATCTTCAATGAATCATTAAAAAAACACCATTCAGCTGCTCCTTTGCCAGCAGTGTATGTGGGGTATTTTATTAGGCGTGAAGGGAGGATTTCTCTAATTTTACTTAGTTATTTGTCATTTCATGCCTTTGATCTGTCATTAATTAACAGATTTTTCTTGCCAACTAGAAACACAATAAAGTGTTTTCCTTTAAAAAAGATGTAGTATCTAGCAAAACAGAATTATTATTTCCACGAAATATACAAAACAGCAAATCAGAAAGTTATGTGATGAAATAAGAGCTATTACCAAAATTGCTACATTCTTATCTACCTTAAGTCAAATTGAATTTTTAAAATTATTGCTTACGTACTCCTAGAATCAGGTTCTCCAATGCAGAAATGAGAATAAAGACACAAATGAGACTTAGTCCCCTTCCACAAGGCAATTTGGCAATTTATTATTGGAGGATTAGTTTAAGTAGTTGAGGATAAATTGTGCTCATAATTTGGATAAATTGTGGTTCACATATTTTTAAAAAAAGGCAGTTCGTATTTGTGAGAATGTCACCTTCTTCAGATTTCATTAGTGGGTTAATTTTATCGTGACCATTCCTGTGAGGACACGAGGATAACTGCCACAAAATCAGCGGGGTCCCCCTGGTTACCTTCCTGACAGTAACTCGTGAGGAGGCAGCATGGTAGAAAGACCCTTGGCTGGGGACACAATGAGAACCAGGTTCAAATCCCAGGTTGGCAACTTACCTACTTTATGATATTGGTAAATTGCTTATCCTTCTCAAACTTGTCTCCTTATCATTTAATTGATAGAATACTATCTGTTAGACAAGATTGCCTGAAAACTGAGTTTTAGTCTGTAAGATGAGTAGTGTTGTGGCGTAATTCCACAAAAGGTATTATGATCTGGAGCAATTCTTTAATAGGCGATTGTAAAGGGACCATAAATATGCTTACTAAGAACTGGCAAACTACATAGATGAGCTAAATACAGGAATTACCCAACAGATTAAATAACCCTTAAAGAAATTGACTTTTATGGAGAGAGAACGGAATGAAAGAAAGACATTGTTTGGAAATTAACATTTATTTCTTCCTCCTTGGTGGAGGAATATAGTCGCAGAGCAATTATTCTAGTTCTGGAGTGTTTGAGTCTATTATTTATGGCATCCTGTACTGTTCTCTGGAAATGACTCATGTTGGACCTTGCTGAGTTTGTTCTTCTGTATCAGTCCTGAAACGTTCATAGCAGACACTTCTGTTTGTCTTTCTAGAGCTTCGCTCTGATTACTCCCTAAGCTATATACATAATTACAATAGTTCCCGCTAGTCCCCCTTATCTATGGAAGATACTTTACAAGGAGCCCAGTGGATACCTAAAACTGCAGATAGTACAGAAGCATGTGTATACACTAGAGCCCTTTGCACGAAATGTGTGCAAGGGGCTCGGCCCTCACAACCTTGGGGGTTTGCCTCAGCCCTCACAGCCCAGGCTTCGTCTGGAAGGACGTCCGGAAGGCCGTTTGGCTGTCCAGTCTAATTAGCATATTACGCTTTCATTATTACAGATATATGTGTGTACATATTTTTAAATATATTTTATTGATTTTTTACAGAGAAGAAGGGAGAGAGATAGAAAGTCAGAAACATCGATGAGAGAGAGACATCTATCAGCCGCCTCCTGCACGCCCCATAGTGGAGATGTGCCCACAAGCAAGGTACATGCCCCCAACCAGAATTGAACCTGGGACCTTTCAGTCCTCAAGCCGACGCTCTACCCACTGAGCCAAACCAGTCTCGGCTGTGTGTACACATTTACTATTTTGTCCGATGCATACATTCATGGTTTCTCGTTGGCATTCCTGAATTGCCAGCCTCGCTACTCTTACACTTTGGGGCCATTATTCAGTAAATGGGGGTGACTTGAACACAAGCACTATGATACCCCAAGAGTCAATCTGATAACCACGATGGCTACTAAGTAAGCGACTCACTGGTAGGTAGTGTCTGGGTGGGACAGGAGGGATGGCCTGAGATTTCATCACACTGCTCATAATGCCACGCTATTTAACACGCACGATTCTTCATGTATGCAATTTTCCATTGAGTATTTTCACCCTGCGGCTAGCCGTGGGTGACTGAAACTGCAGAGAGCAGAGACACAGATATGGGGGAGTCCCGTACAAGCATTTGCCTGGACCCCTTGGTGTCTATTACCTCCTTTAACCCAGATGCACCTGTTGTTATGTAAGCAGCTCTTGAACATCTCTTGCAATCCCATAATCTATCTCTTCATGACTGTTTTATATTGAAGGTGGGAGGAGGGAATTGCACCTCTCCTTGGGCTGAAATAGAAAAAGAATAGTTTCTAAAATGCTGGCAAAAAACACACACAAAAAAAACCTATTTGCTTGTTTTGTTTCGTAAGGTTTTCAGCCTCACATCCCCAATATCCCCCCTGGACTGTAAAAGGTCAAACTGACCACTTACCCTGCAGTTACAGCTTTTTTTCTGGACTCTTGGCCATGCCTTTGATATTCAACAGTTTCATTCCCTTTAGATATAATCGGTTTAATGCAAACGTAGTAATAAATACCATTTTAAGAGTGTACTAGGTTCTGTGGTAAGCTCCTTGCCTCCACTTTATCATGTAGCTGTTAGATATATATGTTAATATTTTAATGAATTAAAAAGTACCTGGGTCATTTAGGTTAGACTCATATAGTACATCCAAACTAAATAAGGTATGGTAGCAATATTAATTTTTAAAATATGTATGAAATCAGGGCAACAATGTTTAACCTCACCTTTACCTCCTAGGAAATTGGTTTTTGTTGCCTACAGCATTGAGTTGAGAAAGATTCTGAGCCCTCATCCAGTCCAGGCAGGAGAGAATACAGTTGATGGTATTAGTTTCCTGAGGTTGTGATAACAAATTACCACAAACTTGGTGACTTATAATAACAGAAATATATTACGTCACATATCTGGGGGCCAGATTTCTGAAATCAAGGTGTCAATATGGCCCCCAGCTTTCCAGAAGCTCTGAGGCAGTGGTTCTCAACCTTTCTAATGCCGTGACCCTTTAATACAATTCTTCATGTTGTGGTGACCCCAACCATAAAATTATTTCTGTTGCTACTTCATAACTATAATTTTGCTACTGTTATGAATTGTAGTATAAATATCTGTGTTTTCTGATGGACTTAGGTGACCCTGCTAGTGGTTCTCAACCTGTGGTTCATGACCCACAGATTGAGAACCACTGCTGTAGAGCCTAAGACTACGGGAAAACACAGATATTTACATCATGATTCATAAGAGTAGCAAAATTACAGTTATGAAGTAGCAACAGAAATAATTTTATGCTTGGGGGTCATCACAACATGAGGAACTGTATAAAGGGTCGCGGCATTAGGAAGGTTGAGAACCAACGAAAATAATTTTATGCTTGGGGGTCACCACAACATGAGGAACAGTATAAAGTGTCACGGCATTAGAAAGGTTGAGAACCACTGCTCTAAGGGGAAATCTGTTTTTTTGCCACCTCTAGCTTCCGGTGTTCCTTGACTTGTGGCTGCCTCCTCCATCACATCGCCTTCTCTGTGGGTCTGTCCTCATCTCCCTCTGCTCCCTGTTACCAGGACACAGTATGATCCCCTCACCTCAAAATCCCTAACTTAATCATACCTGTACAGGCTCTTTTCCCAACCAAAGTAACAACCACAGGTTCCTGTGATTAGGATGCAGCCATTTTGGGGGATTCATTATAGACCTCCCAGAGCGATGGCTTTTAGCAGTATTCACCGGGGATTAGTTGAGGGGTGTAGGTATATTATGCATGCTATGTTTTGCTAGGAGTGGCCTAGTTTGTCATTTTACAAATAAGTGTTAGGGTAAAGGACTTGTCCAAGCTTAGTGTATCAGGAAAATCCCTGCAGGAAATGCATGGTGTACCAAGTTAGAGTAACGGAAGAGAGTTTAGCAAAGGGGGTTTTATAAAGGTATGGGCAGGGTTGAGGAGCAGCAACTGGGATTGTTGGAGTAACTCAAGACATATCACAGAATTACCAGGCCTGACGAGCAAGGGGGAGTTTACCCTGACCTGACAGCAGCTGTGGTCTGCAAGAAAGTGGAGGCTCAGGGGTAAAACCAAACTCACTCGTCTATCTTATCTTCTGCTGTTGCTTTTCATTGGCTGACCCCAGTGAAAGCCGGGGGACAGCTAGCCTCTGATGATGCATTTGGGTCAGTGTCACTGGGCATGTGGCAGAGTAGAGGAGGATGGAGACTGGACCTGGCAGGGCAAGGACAAATATGCAAGTCAATCCCATAGATCATTAGAGTCACAGCTGGGCGCACAGTCTAAGCTTCTTCATTACAAAATGTGTTGCAATTTTCAACATATCCAATTTAATACAATGAATGTTTATGGATCGTATGCAATGTTAAGGCTCTCTGTGTAATACTCCAAGAAGTTCCAGATACTTTTGTAGGTTATAGTAAAAACAGTCTAGAGTTAATGACAAAAATTAGCATTCTTTTTACTATACTTATGTGAGTCTGATCTTAAGTAGAAATCAGAATCAAAATACATAGAAGGATGCATGTTTGAGCCACACTGGAATAAACATTTATTAGGACTTGGCAAAATATTGGATGTGGAATGGAATGGAAAACAATAAAAATGAGAGTGCCAAATATGAATCTAAGATTTTACAACCAAATTAGAAAATGTTTCTGAAACTTACAAAATTAATAGAGTTATCAGATGATCTCTTATGGAGGATATTATTTTGAATCTCAACTTTGAAGTTCAGCAGGATAGTTATGTCAATATGAGGCATTTGAAATAAAGATGAGGTGGGATGGGAAGTGGGGAATATAATAAAGATACTGTTCATTTATTAATAAAATAATATTGATTTTGTTTACTACGAGCCATATACTCAACAAGAATTTAGTCATAGACGAATGAACAACTAATACTACTTATTTCAGAAAAGTCATTCGAGATGGCAGACACTTAAGTTAACAGTCTAATAAGACTCTGATATGTATTACAATATGGAAGGTATGCATAAATAAAGACCTGTTAGTTCCTGCTCAGAGATGACAGTTGAAATCAAACAAATGGCCCACCAAAAATGCTTTGAATAAAGGCAAAGCATAATTCTCATATTTTGGATATTTAGGACAGATATTTTGGATGTTTCAGACAGATATTTTGGATGTAATACTAATGGATTTTGTTTTCTGACTTTGTATGTAGCAGTGTTACTTAAATAGCTTCAAATGAAATCAAATTGTGAAAAACTACAATTTTTTTCCAGTTGATTCCAGGTGTTTGCTAATTATATTTTCTAAAAGCCATTGTAACATTTCTGTATTTAAGGCTTGATAGGGAAAAACAGGTGTCAATGATTATAATAAGAATACCCAGGAAGATTGAAAAATTAGGTTAGAATAAAAGAGTAACATCAGACAGAGAGGGAGTTTCAAAATGAAGGGTGTTCAGTGAATTAAAATAGTGTAGAATGCCAGGAAAATGTATGAATGAGAGAATAAACCTGCTGACCAGTGAAAAGGAGGTTTTGGTGACTTTTTCAAGAATAATTTGAATAGTAAAAGTGCAGCAAAGTTGCAGAAAACTAGAGCTCTAAGGAGTGAAAGACTATAAAATAAACAAATAGCCAAAGTAAGAATAGCAAGTATTCCCAAAGTAGAGAAATGGAAAAATTGAAGGAACTTTCATTTTTAGAATATGGAGCATCTAAATATAACTTAACGGTGACAATATAGAGTGAGCTTGAACTTGTAGTAGAAGGAAACACTGGTAAAATGATTAAAGAAAACAAAATGGAATGTCAGGAGTACATTTTACAAAGTAAATATTGTGAAAGGTAGAAAGATAGAAAGGGTTTTTTTATTTTTATTTTTCTGTTCATCATACAGATAATAATTTGATAAAGAGTCAATAAGAAATTAAAAATGGAAACAGAGGGCTATTTTAGGAGGAACAGATCAGAAGACTTAGGACAAATCCCCATGAATCCATACCTTTCTCTAACAACATTTGAAAGTTTGAATATTCAGGTGGTGGCAATACCCTTTGGCCAAGGACTGGCAAAATGGGAAAATCAATGGGAAAAGATCATATGCAGATGGTAAATACTTTCATTGAAATTGTTAATAATGGAGAGAAAAGAAGCATAACCGAACGTGAGCATTGAACAATTATGAATGATTTCAGCCTTTTTCCCATGACTGCAAGGCCTTTCATGACCAGGCCCCCACCAGGGGGGCTTTCTCAGACTCCAAAATTTGCCAAGTTCTTAGGCTCATTCCTTGCATCTGTCTATCTGGCTTCTTCTCATAATTCAGATCTCAGATCTCATTTCCTGACCAACCCTATATAAAGTAGCTCTTCAACACCATTTTATTACTTTATTACAATGGCCTCGTTATTCTCTCCATAATCCTTAATATGATTTATAATTATTTATACATCTGTTTTATATTTATTTGGTTTTTCTGTTTATTTGTTGGTTCTTTTAGTTGAATGAAAGCTTCATGAGGATAGAGATGATATTTTAGACCCAATTTTCATCAGTGCCAGGTCATCAATAAATGTTTTAAGTGAATGACAATGTAACTGAAGGATAAGAAAATAAAACGAGAATGAAGGGAAATTCAGTCTAATGAGGAGTAAGAGAAATGTAGAAAACATAGTGAGAAAGTAGAATTATGCCTTGTGTGAAATTATTCTCAGAGTTCTTCATCATATGCAGCATGTCTAAGAATTATCTAAATCTAAGTTTCAACCTCCCAGTGGATGAGTGAAGCTGAATGGAAATGGAAGAAAAGGATGGTTCTAGAAGTTGACAAGATCCTAATCAGGATTGTTTGAGCCATAATAATAATAATAATAATAATAATAATAATAATAATAATGTACCAACAATTGAAAAGAATGCTAAGACCACTGAGCAAAGTGGACAAACTCAATTTGTTGGCAGTGATTCAGCCTACTTGTCCACTAATTGCACAAGTAAATTATTATTGATTCTAGACATGAGGAAAGAAATGGAGATTTAATTTTTTTTTATTACCTGGGTAGCATCTGGAGCAAAACAGGTTTGTAAAACATTATTATGGACCAATAATTTTATTTCATTTTCATCAATGCCTTCACCGTTATCTTCTTTGTTTTCTTCATCCCCATCACTGTCTTTAGGAGCATTCCTTTGGAGCGTTCATAAGTGCTGACTCTTGCCTTACGCACAGTTTTATATGTCTACATTAATTGTGTATCTTTTCTTCTTTATCTCCCTTTTTATCTTCCTTATCCCTGCTTCAGTGATATTTTTTCTCCATTTTCAACTGGAGGCTATTGAATTAATGGCCCATAGATATAATGAAACAGTAAAAGTTTGGCTGAAGTTAACATTGAAAAAAAAAAAAGAAAGCCACAGAATAGCCCATAAGTTTTCACTGGCCATATGTGTGTGTTTATTTTTCTTTTTTTTGTGAAACCATTAACCAACATGAGTGAGAAAACAAGTTTAAGTGGCAAGGTATAAACATCTGAAGGCTGGGCAAAATGACGCCTTAATGTGACAAATGGCATTGCTCAGTTTTATTATTGTAGACAAACGTCTTCCCTTCAGACCAAAATAGAGAAACAAATAGCACAGGCTAGAGCAAAATGGTATACACGCTTCAGAGATTTTGGTCGTCCCTTGGTGTTCTTTTTTAAAAAAAAAAATGTCCTTATACAACCCAGACCTCATTATAAAGAAAAATGTTCCTGCTTTAGTTTTCAGTGTAGTACCTGTTACATCTTCCCCCTGCCTTTTCCGATGAGGAAATCCTTTAATTCACCTCTAGGAAGAAAATGTATGAAAGGGAAAACAAAGACAGTTAATAATTTTATTTCTGGAAAAACTGATAATGTGCATGTCAAATTGTACTTATTCCAGTGCTCTTGGTGATATATATTTTTTTAGTGACAGCAGCAAAGATTCCAGAATTCTTTCCATGGGCCACACGAAATATGGAGCAGCACACATTATTAGTTTTAACACAGAGTGATTTATTGAAACGCAAAACTCTATTATTAAAATGCTGGATTTTTTTTCTTTTTCATCATACTTGTCACTCTAAATGAATCCATATTCTCATTTCTTTATCTATTTTCCTATCCCTCAAAAAAGCCATCTGCTATTTTCTTTATGAAAAAATAAAACCTACAATTAGTGTCTTGTTCATCTTTTCTTTCTCAAAAAAAAGAGAACTATTATGCAAATACTCTGTAATTTTGTTTTAAATACTCTTTGTAGTGTAATGAGCAATTTTCCTTAATATAACCCAGCTTTTTTGCCAGGACTTACTAATAGATTTTTTAAGAGAGAACTTTCAAGTGATGTTTTTGCTCACATTCTGCTGATGTAAACTTTTCAAATGCATATTTAGAATAGAATTATCATTAGTTCTTGAGTTGGAAAGAAAAAAAAAAACACCTATTGTTTATATATTTCATGCTAAAAGGACGCTTGAAATAAACAAAATCTTTCTTTTATCTGGAACAGTGGTTCTCAACCTTCCTAAAGCCGTGACCCTTGCATACAGTTCCTCATGTGGTGGTGACCCCCAACCATGACATTTTGCTACTGTTATGCATCGTGATGTAAATATCTGCGTTTTCCGATGGTCTTAGGCGACCCCTGTGAAAGGGTCGTTCGACCCCCAAAGGGGTCGCAACCCACAGGTTGAGAACCACTGATCTGGAACCTTATTATTTTCATTTTTAAAAAATGGTCTGTACCAGATAATGGTCTGTACACTCTTAGCAAATCAGAGAGATTTTTTTTCTTTTTTTTCTGAAAGCATATTATAAGCGATAGCAGTTTAACTGTAAGCACAAATTTGTTGTTTGACTTTAGTTGCTTCTCAGGAACTAAAGTAGAATTAGACCCCATTTATGCAGGTCTGGCTAATTCAGGCGTCTGAGGCTGTCTTCTTTTTAACAAGATAAGTATCTACAGGGCGGAGTGCTGATGGAACCGAAGTAAAAACAATTATATTTTCACGATCATAATAAATAGCATTGCACTAAGAATCAGAAAGCTGCAGTCTTGAAACTGATCCTGCCTTGGGAGCTGACCTGAGGCATCAATCCTACTTACCCCGGTGCCTCATTTTACAGTAGAGAATGACTACCGTTTTTGACTGCTTTATAAGGTTATAATAAGGATCAGTACACTATTGCATGTTATTATTTTTGAAATAGATTACAGGGACACAGATTTAAAGGAGGTGTTCTAGAAGCTCTCAGAGTTTCCTGTTTCCTACAGTGGCTTCATCTAGGGAGCTTGTTATAGGTGCACACTTCTGATCCATTTCTACACCCGACTTTCTGGGAGTGGGGTCAAGAAAGCTACACTTGGAATAAACTTTGATGACCCTTATGCTCACCAAAGACTGAGAGCTACCAGGGAAGAAAAATAGAGAGAATACAATCAGAATACATTTAAGCTAACGAGATAGCTAATATTTAATGGATAATGAAATGTTTAATTCGGTACTTGACTGAGATATTCATTTGATGGCATGTTTTGTTTATTTGTTGGTGTGTGGGTGTGCATATTTGTATATGTGCATATCACAGTTTAGCACAGGAACCCTCTGACTTACAATTTTAATATTAATTAATGTTGAATTAATCAACTAATCTTAGCACTGGATTGTATAACAGGTCATTTAACTTGGCTGTCATTTTTCTTTGTACTCTCGTATAACTGTGGTCCTTTGCTTTACTTCACATGTTTACTGAAATATCCAGTAAGTAAAACCAAAATGTTGATCTAGATGGGGCCATATCAATAGTAATAATTCAAGTTTCTGGTTTTGCTGATTCTGTAGAAACTCCGGCCCCCAATTAACCTTTCCCAAATATTTTTGGGAAGTTCCTGTGGGTATCATACACTCCCATAAACCAGTCTCCCAGTTCAGTCACTCTGGTATCTAGAGTCCTTGTCCTTTCTTACCAGTTCTTGCCCCTGGGTGGAGCCTCTGAGAGGTCCCACCCCTGACACTGTTGACTGGCACCCCCTGAGAATGCCAGTGCCTTTGCTGGCAATGATGCCTCTCTGGGCTTCCCATCTTCAAGGTGTGGTGGTGGTGGTGGTCTCAGCCAGGAAGCAGAGAAGCTGGTGCTCTCCCCTGCTCTATGACTCACCCGGTTCCTGGGGTGTCTCGGGAAAGGGGGATATCAGAGTACCTAATAGACTTGGAAGCATCTGGGAAATGATGATTTCAGCTTCTGCAAAACTGACTCTAAAACAAAGTTCTTTGAGAAAAGCTGATGCCAACCTACCAGCTTATTTCTTCTATATGGACCTTATTTCTTCAGGCATGCCCATACTGTCCCATCCTTACTTACTCAAAAACGGTAAAATGTTACACCTCACCTAAGACTCTGGCTGGATTCAGTAAATTTATATATATGCCACCAGACATACTCCATAACGATGAATAACCTTTAAACTCAACTGAACTCCACACAACTACAACAGTAGTGAGTTTAAAAGTGAATAATAGCCTCAGAAATAGCTTTAAGATAATAACAGTAAAAGCCAAGTACTTCTTCAAGGCTAAAGATGAAAAACAGCAGTCTCCAGCTACCCACCTCTCCCTTCTCCAAGCCCATTTTCCATGGACCAAAGCAATCACTTTCAACTTTTTGGCAATTTCTCCTGGAGCTTAACTCCATATATCTAAATAATATGTTTATACTGTCAACTCTTATGTTTTCGGTGTAATGCATCATCTAGTACTAACTCTTCAATAAAACAATAGGAATATACCTTTTACACGCTTTCCATCACCACCTTGCTAAAGTGTACCTCCCTGCTCCCCATATTCCAATTTAGTCAGATGATGTTTGCTTATTTTAGCATTTTGTGCCTACATTATGATTATATCACTATTTCCAGCTGTGTTCTGCAGTAAATAAAATTATTTTCTTGTGGAATTCTGGTTTCACATCAAATTAATATTTTTTTTACTTTTGCTTATTTTTCAATATCTCTATCACTAATTTGATTTTTATATTCCCTTTTGCTAGAAAAGTAGACATGCTTTTAATGTACTTTAAATATATATATATATATATATATATATATATATATATATATATATTTGATTTCAGAGAGGAAGGGAGAGGGGAAAAGATATAGAAACATCAGTGATGAATCATTGATCTTTTTCCAGTCCACATTGGAGATTGAGCTACAATCTAGGCATGTGCCCTGACTGGGAATTGAACCATAACCTCCTGGTTCATAGGTCTATGCTCTACCACTGGGCTACACCAGCCAGGCACTCTTAATGTACTTTAATCTCATTAGGTATTCTACCAATTCCATCTTCTAGGCTCACCTTTTCAGAGTGACATGTTCTCCTCCAGACTGAACATTGTAATCTCATTCTGCTGCACATCCTCTATTCTGAAATATTCCGTCAATGCTATTTCCTCGTTTCCTCAATTTAATGTACTCTTTATTTAAATACACACATCTAATGGAGAGAGGAAGCACCTTAGATAACATTTTTAAAAAACAGATGTGTCTGAACATGTCTGTCTATCCACTCACCTTATTAACATTTTCCTGGGTATAGAATTCAAGGCTTAAACAAAACTCAGAATTTTGAAGCCACAGCTCTATCTGGAAGAAGGGACTTTAGAGTGCTCCCAACTTTCAACACGTGTTAATTTACATAAGTCTAGTATTTTTTGTCAGAGCCCTTCTCTTCCTATTGTGCCTGATAGTACAGTTCACAACCCTTTTTGTTAGTCTCTCCTAAGGATGGAGGGAAGAAATAGATCTATAGTCCGAGTTGTTCCTAAACATACTTGGATGCAATCTTGTGGAAGTCATGCATGCCCTCCTGCTCGGCTTACAGAGATTTATGGTGCTAACACTCCCTGAGCCTTGGATGGTGTACACCTGCGATGTAAATTGGATTTCTTCTCAGTTTCTGCCTTGCCAAGTTAGGCTTCAGATTTCTTATGTTTGCCAAGCCAGTTCCTACTTCTAGTGTTCTTTCCTTACTGCTTCATCTGTATGATATTTGGTTTCTGGCTTTTATTAAGTCACTAGAGGCCTGGTGCAGGCATGGGGGTGTGAGTCCCTCAGCCCAGCCTGCACCCTCTCCAATCTGGGACCCCTCGAGGAATGTTGGGAGCCTGCAGGGAAGGGCAGTTGTGGGGAACCCAGGCCTGCAGGGAAGAGCAGTTGGGGGAGGGGAGGCGGGGAAAGGACCAGGCCTGTAGACAGATATCCCTCTCACAATCCAGGACTGCTGGCTCCCAACTGCTCACCTGCCTGCCTTCCTGATTGCCCCTCACCACTTCTTCCTGCCAGTCTGATCACCCCCTAATCACTCCCTAACAGCCTGATTGATGCCTAACTACCCTCCCTTGCAGGCCTGTCCACCCCTAACTGCCCTTCCCATGAAGGCCTGCCCCCCCCAACTGCTCTCCTCTGCAGGCATGGGTCCTCCACAACTGCCCTTCCCTGTAGACTGGGTCACGCCCAACTTCCCTCCTCTGCCATCCTGATAATCCCTAACTGCCCTCCCCTGCAGGCTTGATTGCCCCCAACTGCACTCTCTTGCAGGCCTGGTCCCTCCCAAGTGCCCTCCCCTGCTGGCTATCTTCTGTCCACATGGGGCAGTCATCTTTGACCACATGGGGGCAGCTATCTTATGTGTTAGAGTGATGGTCAATTTGCATATTACTATTTTATTAGATAGGATTATTGTTACTAAATTGGAATCAAGACCAAATGGAACTAAATGTGTGTGTTCAGAATGCTATATCATCTTAAAAAGAAGTTCAATATAGTTTTCTGTCCTCATTTTTTTGGTTTGAAAAAATGTTAAAGCTACAGAAATTGTTCAAGTACAATAAACACACATTCATATAGGTAAACTGATGATAATAATGGTCATATATGCATCACACCCCTGTGTGTGCGGTTGGGTATGTGTGTGTAATGTCATAACTGTTTCAAATTCATATAAAGACATTTTTAATAACTTTTCATTGGAAACTCACTTTAGTATGTGTTAAAATCTATATCCATTAAGCAAAAGTGCCTTGATGATTATGATAAAAAATAAAATGTTTCCTACTCAATGAATTTGGAGTAGACAATATTTTTAGTCTCAAGCTAGTTCTCAAGTTTTATAATTCTATGAATAAGATGTCACTTATAATTTTGAAAATAAAACAAAATTCAGTTAAGGTAAACTTAGGATAAAATGTTTATTAAAATATTTATTCTTTCACATAAATATACAATAGGTATATTGCTTATGAATAATGGGTAACTTAAATTTGGATCACCTTATTATACATGTAAATAAATGTATTTGTATAAATTACTGTACTCTAGAACCAAAGATCAAAGGTGAAAAATCCAGTATTCCATTTAAACTTATTTGGCAGTAAATAACAATTAATATACTCTGTATTACAAAAGAGAAAATACTGTATTCAATTCATATTCACTTATTCTAAAATATTTTCTACTTTGATATATGTGTAGTGTTTATTTTTTATTTAATTTTACTTGAATTAAATCACCAAGAATATAATAGCAACATTTTTAATTGTCTTCTTAAGTGAGAATGCATTTCAAAATCCTTATCAGCACCACTAGTACAGTGCAACTAACTGTATTTGTAAAGAACTTTGAATTGAAGTGATCGTGTTATATTTGCTCTTGCAGGAAGCTCTGATCATGGCAAGTATGGACCATCCACATTTAGTCCGGTTACTGGGCGTGTGTCTGAGTCCCACCATTCAGCTGGTGACACAGCTTATGCCTCATGGCTGCCTGTTGGATTACGTCCATGAACACAAGGATAACATTGGTTCGCAGCTGCTGCTTAACTGGTGTGTCCAGATAGCTAAGGTAGGTGCGCATCCCTTCCTGTGGAAATGACCTTTCTAGCTTTATAGCTCCTGACCTTGAACTGTTTCAATATGGAAAATATGTGAAATGTTTGATCTATTTAAATATATTATGCTTGCAATTAAAACATAGTATAGGTATCAACAAGTGAATCTAAAAATTAAGTGAATTAAAAATTTGATCAACAGAATAAACTGGTGAATATAATAGAATCAGGAGCACAGAAAGGGAGTGGACTGTTAATTCGTAGGGGGAAAGGGATGAAGGGTGTACAGGGAGAGACTGGAAAAAAATCATACATCTATGGATGAGATCAATGGGAGGGAGCTAAGGGCAGAGGGAGGGGTGGGAGCTGGGTGGAGGGGTGCTATGGAGGGGAAAAAAGATAAACAAATGTAATAATCTGAATAATAAAGATTTAATTAAAAAAATAAATAAATAAAAATAAAACATAATATAGGGAAGTATTTGCTTCAAACCACAGCTCAAAGGCATGATATACTTATATATTTTTGGATTGTCATAGTGACCAGATAAGAAAAGAAATAGCTCACCAGCCAGGGGGAACATACATATACCTGTGTTTGATAAGGAAAAGGAAAAAGAAATCACGTTCCACCCTCACCTCCTCTGCCAGAGAAATCTGTGAATTTCTCAAACAAAACCTAAGTGAGGCTTGTGCCTTGGAATTGCAATTTCAGGTCCTACTGCACAAAAGCCCTTAAAAACCCGTTCAAAGAGAGCTCGGACAGAAACACACAGCTTTTTCAATTTATTCTGAAGAGGCAAGCATAAAATACAAATTGATATCTTAATAAAACATTTTGCTGTGCATATAAAAGGAAAGGAAAGCAATATAAAAATGACATGGAAAGGACTCAGTCCAGAAAAGTTTGTTTGTGGAGTGGCGAATCGTTTTTTTTTTTTAAATGAGTACAGCAACTTGTTAACATTTTTGGTGCATTAAAAAGCTCCAGAACATTATCTAGTTCCATGATTTAAAAAAAAAATGTAAGGCATGAAATCATTGTGTGAAGTGAAATTTTTCTTGAAAATCTGAAAAAATACAACCAAGGTTCACCTGCAGGAGGGCGTTAAGAGGGCTTCATGGTCTCTGGGTCCTCCCAGAGATTGGCTTTAAGATAATATATCCTTGTTGAAGATATATCCTGTGTTGAAGATGTATCCTGAACTTGTTTGGCTTTTTATTTGTTTTGGTGCTATTTAGTGAAAAAAAAAAAAAAAACAAAGAAGAAGAGATGAATTGTCTTAATTGTCCCATTTTTAGATGATTTTTAAAAATAGTATGTATATGCTATTTTCAGTATTACAAAATATGAAAATTTTAATACTTTCCTAGACATTTTGATAATGCTAATTGGTCTTTAATGGTTGAAGGTTTTATTGGTCTGGCACAAGGTTTCAGGTATGTAATATATATGAGGGAAGTGGTCTGGATGTCAGAACCTGGGCTGAGGGGGTAGGTGATTCTGATGAACTTAAGAGCAACTACTCCCCTGTAGGAGACTGGTTTTCCCACCAGTATTCTCAGTTTTCAGTTTTTTAAGGAGGGATTAGAACTGGATGGTTTATGTGACTTCTCCAAATTTAAATCTCGCCTCAAACTTTGAACTGTTCTGTGAGCCAAATAAAGCATTCAGGTCCTGCAATCCACCAGTATTCAGTTCCCCGTATACATTTTTTAAGTTTAGGAAACCGTTTATGGTTATCTTGAGATATATACCCCTGAGTTGACTTTTAATTCTCCTTTTTAACTCTTATATCAAAATATGACTCGATTCCCCATTGAGCATCTACCTATGAACCAGGAGGTCACGGTTTGATTCCTGGTCAGGGCACATGCACAGGTTGCAGGCTCCATCCCCAGTGTGGGGCATGCAGGAGAGAGCAATCAGTGATTTTCCCTCATTACTGATGTTTCTTTCCCTCTCTACTTCTCCTTTCATATCTGAAATCAATAAAATACTTTTTAAATATGACCTGATATTCTATAAATTATAGTCATCTTCGCAGTTGTATAATATACATGTGAAAATGTTAATTTCATAGTCTTAGCCTATTTTTTTGCAATCAGAGAATGAATAGGAATACACATCTCAAAGGAGAAATTTGAGATAACTCCAAAAATGAAAACTCAAAGAATTATTTGAAGGAAAATCCCAGTTTAGTTTTATATACCATAAATCTCAATATAGCTTCTTATGGATTATGTATTATAATTTTGTGAATATTGCATGACAAACTCACTACTGGAAGGATTCTTTATGGTAATGAAGTTTCAAATATAACTCTTCAAAAAGTGATTTGCTTATCTAAGAATGTCTATAATTCATAAGGTGAGCTAAATATGCAATAAGAATTCTCAAAGTATCCTAGCACTGTACATGAAAACAAAGCTAAGTTTCAAATTTCTTAGTGCTCCTCTATATTTCCTGCAGTGTTTTCCATAATTTAGGCTTTGTCCTTAGGGATACATGGCATTAATATATCATTTATGCAAGACTGTATATTCTAATAAAAGAAACTGCTTTGAGTCCCCTGAATAATCACTGTTTTAAACCTTTTTGCCTTTGCAAATGCCATCTCTTCTACTTGGAAATCTTTTCTCATAGTTTGTTTTTCATTCATCAGCACCGATTGGGCTTCCTCCCTTTATGGTGCTTTCCCTAGTCAACCTCTCTCTTTAAATAGAAGTAACTCTCCCTCTTCTGTATTAGTTTTGGTCAGTGGTGTCTTGAACACATTTTTATTATTTAAATGGCATACTGTGTGTTTATATAACTCCCTGAATGTATGACAAGTTTATTTAGCCATTAATCCTTCAATCCATATTTTGTGGATACCCACCATGTGCCAGGTTCTATGCTGACTGCAGTGTCTAGAGGTAAACAACATCAGCGTGGGCTTGCTTCTCGCTGTATACCCTAATAGCATGAACAGACATTCAGGAAACAAACAATTAGTATAGGATTAAATACTGTGGTTCAACTTTTGAAGAAAAGTAATTATGGGGGAGACTCCAGAACAGGCCCCAATGAGAACTAAGGGGAAAAGGCTTTGGTTCTGGGAATAAATTGTAAGGAGAGAAAAGATTACACAAAGCCCTAATATATGGTGGCTATGTAGGTTATTATCTAAATGGAAGGATGTTAGAAATGAATGGAGTCTCTATTACTAGTTACGCCAGGACAACAGGCACACAAATGTCCTAAATAGAACAAGAATGAATAGGAATGACTATGCCTGAAATGTAGTAGGTAGTTATTGAAGTATATTACTGTGGAACTGACATAATCCAATTTGTGTTCAGAAGAGTTTATGTGTGGAAAATAGATTGAGGCAATACAAGAATGGAAATGAAGATACCAGATAGAAGTCTGGGGGTAATGAAAATAATGAGAGATAAATAGAACCAGGGTATATTTTTAAGACGAGTTTCAGGCATTTGATTATTTGTTAGCTGTGGGCTATGAGGGAGAGGAGGAGGGCAATGCTCTTTCCTGAAGTGGAGAAGGCTGAGAGATTAGACTTATTTGTAGGGAAAGAATTCCCAAGTTCAGTTCCAGACATGGCAAATTGAAAAACTGTATAGAATATAAAACTGGAGTTGTCAGTTAGATAGTTGACTGTAGATGTAGAATTAGGAGTTATAGGCATGGAAATATATGGATTACTAGAACTGACTAGGTCTGATTCATATATCCTCTCAGCATCTAAAATTGAGTATTTTATACTAGCATATAGTAGCCATTCAATAAAAACATTTAACAAATATTTTAATCAACAAAACAACTTAAAATATACTCTTAAGGAAGGAACCTTTCCTTGATCTTTTTTTTTTTCTACTTTGGGGGCAGATTGTGAAGTAGAAACAGTATTAGGGTCAGAAGGATCTACATTAGTATGTCAATGACCACTTTTAGTGTGGTGAATTTGGGTAAATTAGTCAGTCTCTTTGAATTGTATTTCTCAAATGGACTTAATAATTATTATATTTTTTTTTCATCTGCAAAATAAGTAGAATAGTGTTTACCTGCAGTAGACTGAAATCAACCCCTTATCCCCAAAGATGTTATGTACTATCCTCAGAATCTATCAATGTTTCTTGACATGCTAAAAGGGACTGCAGAGATGTGATTAAAATCAGGATTTTAAAATGGGGAGATTGCCGAGACCAGTTTGGCTCAGTGGATAGAGCATCGGCCTGCGGAATGCAAGGTCCCAGGTTTGATTCCGGTCAGGGGCATGTACCTTGCTTGAGGGCACATCTCCAGTGTGGGTGTGCAGGAGGCGGCTGATCGATGTCTCTCTCTCATCGATGTTTCTGACTTTCTATCCCTCTCACTTCCTCTCTGTGAAAAATCAATAAGAATATATATATTTTTTTTAAATGGGGAGATTATCCTGGAGTCTCCAGGTAGACCTAGTGTAATTCAGGGAACCTTATACATACATGGGAGGTAGAAGTGCAACAGTAAAAGAGAGAAGATACCAAGTTGGAAATAGTTCTGGATGATGAGTTTGACGATGAAGGACAGGGCCACAAATTGAAGAATTTATCCTATTTCTAGAAGCCAGCAAAAGGCAGGAAACAAATTCACCCCTAGATCCTCTGGAAAAAACCCCGGCCTGCCGTCTCATTGTTTTTAGTCCAGTGAAACTGATTTTGGACTTCTGCTCTCCAAGGCCATAAGAAAATAAATTTGTTTTGTTTCAAGCCACTAAAATGGTGGTTATTATTTACAGCAATAAAAAACAAATTCCCTCCCTCATAATGATTTCCAAAGATTAAATAAAATAGCCTGCTGAAGCTCCCTGGCTCAGCTCCTAGAACATAAAATGTTTAAAAACAATCCCCTGTATTAGTTATAGCCTGAAAACCATGGCACAGAGAGTTGCTTTAGAAACGTCTAAAATATGAGTAACATAATCTGAGTAAAGATGGGTATTTTACAAACAGCTATTTTAATAACTTAGTGGTTTCTATTTCTTTGCTTTCAATTCTCACCGAGAGAGAGACTGAAAGTAAGAGAAATATGAGCCTACTTACTCCAATACCCACTTCCATTTGGGCTGTATCCCCACCCTCCACTCCCTATTTTTTGGTTGACAAAGCTGGGAGGAGGCGAGATGGTGCTGTGAAATAACCAATTGATATTTGTGTTATAACCTCCCAGTGGAAAGTTTAACAGTTTGTGGAAGAAATACGAATTATAGCTAATAGTAAGCACTTACTCTCTGTGAGGACAGCTGTATATGTTATTAATTAATTAGTCTCATCACAGATCTATCAGGTTAGGGATCATTATGTCTATTTCACAGAGTCAGAGGGAATTTAAGTAACTTGATGAAATTCACACTAGTAAATGAACAGAAGAATCATGAATCTGTTTTTACATTTAAGAAAGTACTTAAAATAGTTCACCCATATTTCAAGGCTTTTTCCATTCCTTGGTTCATTATTCTACAAAAGGTTATGCAATAGCTTGGCTGGTGTTGCTCAGTGGTTGAGCATTGACCTATGAACCAGGAGGTCATGGTTCAATTCCCAACCAGGGCACATGCCCGGGTTGCAGGCTCAATCTCCAGTGTGGGGCATGCAGGAGCAGCCAATCAATGATTTTCTCTTTGATGTTTCTGTCTCTCCCCCTCCCTTCCTCTGAAATCAATAGAAAATAAATTTTTAAAAAAAGGTTATGCAATAGAAATCACAAATTTAAACTCCAACATTTTGTGCTTGCTTCTTATATGCAACCAAATTTTCTCTGCACATGCTTTATTTGAAACGTGCTTTAACTTGGTAAGCAGAGCAGAACGTATTATTATTGAACAATGCCTTCCAAGTGCTTTATGAAGCCAGACATATAATAGTGACAATTCCTTCTTTCACAGTCGTTACTAACAAGTTGTGCAAACAGCTTTTTACAAGACAATTTCACAGATTCTGAAAAGTATATTTGAGTTTTTCAGGGGAAAAGCTTCATGGTGTATAACACTGTTACTGATTGAATCCATGTAGATAAAGCATGTCTTTTACTCATGGCATCTGCTCAGTGCTGTCTATATACCTTGTTATATAATATTTAACGAAATTCTAGTTATCCTATCTAATAAGAGAGTAATATTCCAAATTGACTGTACCTCCACTATACCCACAAGCCATACCCACCAGCCAATCAAGAGTGAGTATGCAAATTAACCCAACAAACATGGCTGCAATCACGGAACTGTAGCTAACAGGAGGCTTGGGTTTCCCCAGAAATGGAGGAAGCAAGCTTCCCTGCTGCCTTGGCCACCATGTTTCAATTATAGAAGATAAATAAATCTCAACAAAAATGGTAGCAGTCACAGAGGTAGAGAGAGGAGGAGGCTTGAGTTGCCCCTGGCAATGGAGGAAACCAAACTTCCCTGCTGCCCTAGCCAGCACAGACCTACACTCAAGGCTATAAAGCTTCAATTATAAAAGATAAATAAATCCCCCCAAAAATGGCTGAACAGGAGTGAACCATGGTTTGTCCTGGAGTGAACAGGAGAATTGGCTCCACTCAAGGCTATAAAGTTTCAATTATAGAAGATAAATAGACCCCAGATACCAGGGCCTCCACTTGGGTCACCAGGGGACGTGGCCAGCCTGCAAACTACCACAGGCCCTTTGTCAGGCTACTCCATGCCCCAAGGGAACCCCAACCCTGATCTGGGTCATCCTCCAGGGCAAACCAGCTGATCCCCACCAGTGCACCAGGTTTCTGTCCTATCTAATAAAATAATATGCAAATTGACCTTCACCCCAACACACAAGATGTCTGCTCCCATGTGGACACAAGATGGCCACAACAAGATGGCCAGCAGGGTACTGCAATTGGTAGGACCAGGCTTGCAAGGGAGGACAGTTGGGGCAATCAAGCCTCAGAGGAGGGCAATTATGGGTGACCAGGCCAGTAGAGGAAGGAAGTATGAGGTGACCAGGCCAGCAGGGAAGGGTAATTAGGGGCAATCAGGCTGGCAGGGGAGCAGTTAGTCATCGATTAGGCTGTCAGGGGAGTGGTTAGGGGGTGATCAAGCTGGCAGGCAGAAGGAGTTAGGGGCAATCAGGAAGGCAGGCAGGTGAGCAGTTAGAAGCCAACCATCCTGGATTGTGAGAGGGATCCCAGATTGTAGAGGGTGCAGGCTGGGCTGAGGGACACACATTCCGTGCAGGGCCTCTAGTAGTTAATAATGCCATTATTCTTCCACTTTATAGATGAGGAGAATGGGTGAAACATCAATAGATTGAGATGTTTGGATTATATACCAGGTAACTGATGCCTTAGCCAGGCCTGTAAAGCAATCTCACTTTCCTCTCCACACACACACACACACACACACACACACACACACACACCACATACCACATGTATGTGCACACACATCACTGCAGCTTGAAGGCACTCACTCTCCTCCAATAGGACTTGTGAATTTGAGGAGTTGTGAGGAGACTGACATTTTATCTGTAGTTTTGACAGCATTAATCCCATTAAAAAGATTCTATCATAAATAATACTTGTCTTCATGAAAATTTTTACTGCCTAATTATTAGCATCCATGTCACATTTTAAAGAAAACATACTGGTTATTCTTCATATGGGGATTTTTTAACCTCTAATTTTTTAAATAAATTATTATAATAAAAGAAACTCAAAGGTTTTCTGTGAATTATTATGTAGCATAAATATGATAACAAGTGACACTCTACATTAAGAATTTAAAATTTGGAGTTTGGCACTAGTTTCAATTTAGCATGCAGACTCTTTAACCATATTGAATAGGTTCAAGTCCCACCTCCCCCAGTTATCAGCTGTGTGGTCTTAGACAAGTTAGTTAGTCTCTCTGTGCCCCCTAAAAATTGTTACAGTAATAATACTTACTATATAGAATAATTATGAGGATAAGATAATATTTGTAACCTACTAAAAATACTGCTTAGCAAAAAGTAGGCATGTACCCTATGTGTTATTTTGGATAATATCTAAGATGAAAACAATAGGAAAGATGCGCATTTATAGTTGTAACACACTAATAATGTCATTTAAAAAATACTCCATTTTTAAATCTCAAATATAAAACAAAAGCATTTGTTCTTAGGTCACACTTGAGGTAGGAGGATATAATCTTCTGCTTAATATTTAATATTTCTGATTTTTAGAAGAAAGAACATGAGCCTTCCATCCTCATGCGACCTCCTACACATTTATCTAAGATGCTGTTCTACACATGCCATTATCATGCCCTCTAATTTTCTTGTGGGATTATTTGTAATATTAAAAATATGTGAAACCATCAGGGACCTGTAATTCTTTGACTAAGATAGTCTATTACTGAAGAGAGCAAAGAGTAAATTCTAGCTTTTTAATCTGAAAAAATTAATATTGGGTTGGCTTCCTATTACTATCCTATAAGATCCTGACTCCTTTCTAAGGAAAATATTACTTGCAGCTTTTTTTTTTCTTGCTGTTGTTACTGTACTTGTAAAGTCTGAATACTGAATATGTGCTACTATTTTTCAAAATCTTGCAACCTTCCTGAGGGCTTTGCTGGCCTATTTTACTCTACTGTCAGATTTCCTCGGGAGGTCTAATTGATTTGCTGTTTAATTCAGATGCAGGGTCCCAATGGCTTTCTTTCTCAGTAGTTTACCATTGAAACTAGTTAAAGAGATAATTCCAAAAACATATGTCAGTGGTCCATGGTATACTTCAAGATGATTCATTGCCTGATTAAGTCATAAATTGACCCAATCTTAAAATCCTCCCCCGAAAAAAATGAACATAAAAACCATTCCATATATTAAAGAATAAAAACTAGTCTAATATGTTTAACTAGAATAATTTAGATTCTGCCTCTAAATAAAAGACTCCCAGTCATAATTTTATTAGTAGATTGATTATAGTATTTATGCTTTCTAAAAAAGTATTACTCAAAGGTTAGTGTGACTTTTAGGTCAGTTAAATAGATTTCCTCAAACTTTTGTTATTATTATTTTTTTTTAATTTTACATTCTGCTATGTTTGTTCCCTAATTACTTTTGGCACTAATGAGAATTCTGTTGTGAAACCTGACATTTTGTGGCCATGGGGAGGTATCTATGAAACTTGTTTTATTTTAACTATTGGCAGCAGTGGGAATTAATGGAGGGGTGAAGAGAGAAGAATATTTCTCAGTTCAACAGTATAGTTCTCAATTATTGGAAGAAGAGCAGATTCCTGTGTCAAAAAAATGCATTCTTCTATGCACAGATGCAGTGTTTTCCTTAAGGTCTGAATGTGTAACATGAGCAAAGGCTTCAGTTACATTCTTTGTTCTTTTCTATTTTTCTCTAGCAGAAACTATGCAGTGACAGGAAAATGTAATTTTCCATTTGATCCAGCCATTCTTTTCTGCAAAAATAAAATTATATTAAAATCTGAGTATCTTGCCAATTAGACTCATGAACTGAGCCCTGAATGTAGTGGATAAGACCAGACTCTATATGTAGATGTCACCTCAGTTATATTCACATAAGTCTATTATATATATAGTCTATTATATATATATCCCCACTGGGATAGGGTTTAATCACAAGGAACAACAACAGCCTGTAATTATTGGAATTTAGAGTCTAGGTCAGTGGTCAGCAAACTCATTAGTCAACAGAGCGGCAAACCATGGCTCATGAGGTGCATATGCCTCGTGAGCCACAGTTTACTGACCACTGGTCTAGAGAAAAGGGAAAACAGTACTAACATTTCCCAAAAAACAAAATTGGCCCTTATCACATCTACACTAATAAAAGAGAAACATGCAAATTGACTTTACCTTTGCTATGTCCACAAGCCACTCCCACCAGCCAATCAGGAGTGAGTATGCAAATTAACTCAACCAACATGGCTGTGGCCACAGAGTGAGCAGGAGGCTTGGGTTTCCCCAACAATGGAGAAAGCCAAGCTTTCTGCCCACCCTGGCCTGCCCTGGCCTCCACTCAAGGCTACAAAGTTTCAATTATAGAAGATAAATGAATCCCAACAAAAATGATGGCAGTCACAGAGCTAGAGAGAGCAGGAGACTTGAATTGGCACTGGCGATGGAAGAAGCCAAACTTGCGCATCCCTGGCCAGCCCTGGCCTCTGTTCAAGGCTACAAAATTTCAATTATAGAAGATAAATAAATCCCAGATACCAGTGCCTCCACTTGGGTTGCCAGGGAACATGGCTGGCCTGCAAACCACCACAGGCCCCTACCCAGGCTGACCCATGCCCCAAGGAAACCTCCACCCTCATCCTGGATACCCTCCAGGGCAAATCAGCTGGCCCCCACCCAGGCCTTTACTATCTAATAATCCTATCTAATAAAAAGAGTAATATGCAAATTGACTGTCACTCCAACACACAAGATGGCTGCCCTGATGTGGACACAAGATGGTCACCAAAGATTGATAGCAGGGGAGGGCAGTTGGGAGGGATCAGGCCTACAAAGGAGGACTGATGGGGACAATCAAGCCTGCAAGGGAGGGCAGTTAGGGGTGACCAGGCTAGCAGAGAAAGGAAGTTGGGGGAGACTGTGCTTCAAGAAAGAGTAATTAGGGGTGACCAGGCCTGCAGGGGAGGGCATTTAGGGACAATCAGGCTTGCAGGGGAGCCATTAGGCATCAATCAAGCTGGCAGGGGAGTGGTTAGTGGTGATCAGGCTGGCAGGCAGAAGCAGTTAGGAGCAATCAGGAAGGCAGGCAAGAGAGCAGTTGGGAGCCAGCAGCCCTAGACTGTGAAAGGAATGTTAGGATCGGGCCTAAAAGGGCAATCAGACATCTCTTGAAGGGTCCCAGATTGGAGAGGGTGCAGGCTGGGCTGAGGGACACACAGTCCGGTGCACGAATTTCATGTACCAGGCCTCTAGTTTAATAATATGATAATGACATTTAATATGTTTAAGAGTTTATAAATACCAATATTAGTATACTGAATATATTCTATGTTTTGACATAGAGAAATTTATAATTTATAAAGGTAAAATAGAAGAGGAATATTGGAATTACAAGCTTTTAGTGACATAGCTAAACTCCATTTAATGACATTTCACTAATTTAAATTAAAATAGAAAGATTAATTTTTCTTATCATATAACTACTTTTTGGAGAGATAAGAACATAAGGTTGCTTAATGTTTACATTTTTGCTTCTATTGCTTGACTTTGAATGCATTATATATTCTCATGAATTGCTATGATATCTTTAGGAAAATTCAGTGCCAAAAATCTGACTCAGTAATAAAATTATATTCAGAATCATATCTTCAGTGACTTTCCCAGGGCCATGATATGAACTCATTCAGGAATGAAGAACTGAACTCAAGTTCATGGACAGGTCATTGATTACCACATGAAGATGCTTTTTTTTTTTTTTTCAGAATGTGTATCTAGTCTTACATCCATGTCTTAATTCAATAATTGAGATTTGAATGCCAAAGAGAATATCTGTGGTCTTTTTATTTTAACCAGGAGCAGTTTGTTTATTAACTTAAAAAATATTAACTTACGATGTAACAGTAACGATCCGAAGATCTGAGAATTCAAGAAAGAACAATAAGAAGTCTCTCTATCACAGTTTTATATCCCACTAGGGAAGATAGACACACAAAAAAACAAGTAAAAAGAAATAGTGCCTCATGTAGTGAAGATAAAATGGTACCGTTCAACAGTTTTTAGAGCAAGATTGAGTCGGAAGCACCACAGTGTCCCAGTTTCAGCTGTACCACTTATCATCTGTATGGCTTAGGGAAATTATTTACTGTCTCCGAACCGATTTCTTAACCCATAAAATGGCCAGTAGCCTCCACTGGTCCATGTGTGGTGATGGTTAAATATATCATGCATCAAGTCTGCACATTTACTACCAAAGCTGCAGTGCCTAATAGATTGTAGTATATATTACGTAAAATTATAATATGCGATCTAATGTTCATTATCATAAAAATTAATTCAGACAAGAATGCTATAGAAAGAGAGCATAGTGTAGCTGAAGAAATATGAATTACGGGGAAATACAATCTTGGTTTGAATTCTGAATCATAGTTTTGAGGCCTTGGAGAGCTCTTTTCTCTCTCACCAAATGAGAATGCTTATGCTTGAATCCTATGCTTATCTAATTGGAATTAATAAATAAATAGGAGCAACTGATACCAATCTTGAAAGTAAAACAAAGGTTTCTATAAAACAGGAATAGGGCCCTGGTCGGCTTGGCTCAGTGGATAGAGCGTTGGCCTGCGGACTGAAGGGTCCCAGGTTCGATTCTGGCCAAAGGCACATGCCTGGATGGTGGGCTCGATCCCCAGTGGGGGGCGTGCAGGAGGCAGCCGATCAGTGATTCTCTTTCATCATTGATGTTACTATCTCTCTCTCCCTTCCTCTCTGAAATCAATAAAGAAATATATATATATAAAAAAACACAGGAATATGCATATTTCTTTATTGATCTGTACCAACTTTTAAATCCCTTCATGTTCTGATATATATTAGATTAGAGAAATATCACAGTACTTTTTTTTTTTCTAAATTAAGAGTATTCCAGCTTAGGGCTAACGTATAAAAGTAAAATACTCTATTTTCATCATTCATTGGAAGGTTCCCACCAGGTTATTTCTAGGGCTGTGAAGAGTCTGATGAGCAATACTTGGGGCTTAGCGGACAGAGGCAGGATCTCTCGCTTGCTGACCTTTAGGACTGACACATACAGGCGCTTCTGCCCAGCTCCACGGGACAGAGCTCTGCAATCTGCTAGGTCCGGGCAATCATCACCGCTCCCATATCACCACCCTCTCTCTTTTTGTAGATGGCATATCACACAGCAGTTTATTGCTCACGAGTGAGTGGCTCTGGGTCCCTGGCTCTGCTCAGCCACATGTCAGGAGACCACTGGCTGTCAGCTGACCGGGATGACGGGAGAGTTGGGCTCAGAGTCACATAACTCTCCTCAGCCTGAGAAAGTTCCCACAGACTCAGCCTCATGCTCTGCAGCCCCTCAGGGCCTGCCCATCCATCCCCGCACCACAGCATGGGAGGCTGGGGCCTTTGTGGGAACAGAGTTCCAGTAGGGCCAGAGGCCCTCCCACCACACCCTCTGCCAGCCCCCTGGGGGCCCGTGATCCCCTTCCCTCTTCACTCTTAGAGAACCTAGCCTTTTTCTTCAGGTCGCCGAGTTCAGCCTCTTCCATGTCCCACCCTCACCTCTGCTTCTTGAATGAAAATAAGGCAATTTATCCAACAAAACCCAAGGGAGGCTTGTGCCTTGGAATTACAATTTTAAGTCTTACGAGCACAAAAACCCTTAACATTTTTTTCAAGATAGAGAGATGGGACAGATTAACACCCAGATCATCCTGATTACTCTGAAGAGGCAAGCCCAGAACACAAATGGATATCTTTAAAAAAATACATTGCTATGTATATACAAAGAAAAGGAAGCAATAGAAAAATCACATGGGAAGAACCCAGTCCAGAGCAGATGTGTGTGTGTGTGTGTGTGTGTGTGTGTGTGTGTGTGTGTGTGTGTTTTGGAGGTGGGGAATCTCTGGGGAAAAAAAAATATCACACTTGTTAAAATTTTTTCAAGGCAAAGAGCCCCAAAAGATTACCTAGTTCTGTGATGTGTAATAAAAATAATGAAGGCATGAAATTATTTTGTCAGGTGAAACCTTACTTGAACACCTAAGTAAATAAAACTGAGCCGGAAGTGCAGCAGCACGAGGCTGGTGAGAGGCCTGCATGGAATCTGAGAGCCCCCTAGGTTCTCCCAGAGGCCAGCCTTATGACCTGGGTCGGAGACAGCTTAACAGTGACAGAGTCCATGTAGACCACATTGCTCCTCAGTGACAAAGCCAGGGCCCGGATTCATAGAGGACCCTGGCAACCCAGGTGCTCAGCCTGGATCAACTGACAGTCAACATCTCCTACCTCAGCTCCACAAGATTTGTGGGTCCCTCATCTGTAAATTAGAGGAAATGACTGCTGTGGTACAAGAGAGAATCAGTCTATACCCCTTGTGATAATGTTTAAATAATCTCATGAACTTCTTCAGTTATAACATATTAAGTGAAAGGCAGCTAGCTTATGTTAGCACTTTAGTGTTTTTGGTTTAGCTTCCATGATGTTTTATTTTTAACTAAAGGCCAGGTGCACAAAATCCGTGCATTTGCAGTGTGTGTGTGTGTGTGTGTATGTGCGCGCGCGCCCACACGCAGACGGGGGAAGGGGGGAGGTTCTGCCCAGCCTGTGCCCTCTCCTAGTCTAGAAGCCCTCAGGGGATGTCCAACTGCTGGCTTAGGCCTGCTGCCTGGGGAGAGCAGGCCTAAGCCGGCTTGGACATGGTTAGCACTGCTGTGGAGGCAGGAGACGCTCCCACCACTGCCACTGTGCTCACTCACCATCTGTGAGCCCGGCTTCTGGCTGAGCAGCGCTCCCACTGTGGGAACACACTGACCACCAATTGGAAGCTCCTGCATTGAGCAGGATCAGGCCAAAACTGGCTCTCCAACATCCCCCAAGGGGCCCGGATTGTAAGAGGGTACAAGCCAGCCTGAGTGACCCCACTGGTGCATGGCCAGTTGTGTGGAGTGATGGAGGAGGCCTCCAGGGTGTGTGTGGCCCATCTCGGTCAATTCCAATCGGCCAGACCCCAGCAGCAAACTAACTACCAGTCAGAGCATCTGCCCCCTGGTGGTCAGTGCACATCATAGCAACTGGTTGAGCAGTTTTAGCCTATCATTAGCATATTATGCTTTGGTTGAACAGACTATTGGATGACTGGACACTTAGCATATTAGGCTTTTATGGTACAGTGGTACCTTGAGATACGAGTTTAATTTGTTCTGTAACCTTGAGGCGTGGGAAACTATGAGACGCTCGAGTGGCCGTAAACTTGTGGCTCGTGTGCAGCCAGCTGATCTGCATGATTACTCCTATCCCAAATGTTGCTCGTATTTCAAAGCAAAAAGTGCTCGCTCAATGGCTCATATCTCAAAAATCTTGTATGTTAGGGCACTTGTATCTCGGGGTACAACTGTATACAATATTGCATTTCCACCTCTTGTTATCCCTCTCCATCTTTATATCATAATGTCTAATAACATTGCATCCTCCCCAATTGGTGGTAAAGCACCTGGCTGAATTTGAATCATGTTTATCCCATCCCTGAAACAACCGCACGCCTTTTTATTCATGTGCCGAGTTCTCATTGCCTTAAAGGAGAACCGTATATCAGGGGTAATGAGGGATAAAAGAGAATCTCAATTGCACCGGATGAGAATAAAGTTGATGGTGGCATTTTCTGGAGCATAGGTCCCAGAATTGCACTGAAACCTTAATTATTTTCCGGGGTTTGCATGAAATACGAAGGTCTCTCTCTCTCTCTCTCTCTCTCTCTCTCAGATAAAAAGTCATTTCGTTGGTTTCTCATCTAACCTGTAGAACAGCAAGCCTCCCTCTTGCTTTGCCTTGTGACTTTGGCATTCTGAGCAGCTCTAATTCAGTCGGGAATTTACTTTACAAATGGCAAAGGTTCTCCTTCAACCTACCACACACATTCAAAAACATAAAGAGCTTAATTTCTTTCCTATAAATTCATACTTCGGCTAGGACTTTTAATGTACTTTTTTTTTTGACAGAAAACTGAAAGCCATCCAACCTAAATGGACTAAATTGTACTTCAGGTGTGTAAAGTGCTCACAATGACATCTATTAGTCCTGACGAAGTGAGGCTGGGTGTTGTAGCAGGTTGTAAGGACACAGTGATTTACTGCCAGGCTGAATCAAAGTCTCAAGACCGGCACGTCTAGTTTATGGCTCCCTATGGCTTTTGTTTCTAAAACTGTAGAGGTGGGTGGGTGTTGCGGCATTGCTGTCGGGCACTTGTGCTATATTTTCATGATCTTTCAGATGCATGTGTGCAATGTCATTTTCCCACAGATTTAAAATGTTTACAGAAACTCAGAGCGATAGGACTTGCATTTGGCTACACATAGGAGAGAAGAAAAAAGATAAGGATAAGGAGATCAAGAGATTTGACTGAAAATAGGAAGTGGAACTGAAGGCAAAAGAGATTTTATACTCTCCCCATGCTTTCTCCAGATACCGCTTTTTAAAAACCGTTCAGTTTTGAAATAATTGTAGATTCGCAGGAAGTTTACAAAAATTTTAAAGAGAGGTTTCCTTGTTCTTCCCCTATTTTTTCCACTGATAACATCTTGAATAATTGTAGTACAACACTGCATTCAGGCATTGGGCATTGATGTAGGTGTAACTGCAAATGGAAAAGGTTTTCATTCACCTACCACTGGGCGTTGATAGAGGTGTCACTGCAAAAAGAAACATCTCTTTATTTTCATTAAATCCCAATACGCTTCAGATGAACTAGTTGTATTCAAATACTTTAGGGTTATTTCTCGGCATATTTTTGTTGGTTTATAATTCATAGATACATATATCAAACATTTTTAAAATGTATTTTTACTGATTTCAAAGAGGGAGATAGAAACATCAATGATAAAAGAGAATCATTGGTTAGCTGCCTGCTGTACACCCCCTACTGGGCATTGAGTTCACAACCCCAGCAAGTGCTCTGAGTGGGAATTGAACTGTGATCTCCTGGATCCCAGGTCAACACTCAGTCACTGGGCCACACCAGTCAGGCTAGAACAGTTGAGGTTAGACATTCAATACACTGGATAAATAATCAATTGTACATTTGAAGACAAATATGGTGCATCAAGAACATAGTCTCGTGTGTGTGTGTGTGTGTGTGTGTGTGTGTGTGGTTTTATGCAATTTTATCACATGCTGATTCATGTAACTATCACAGCAATCAATATATAAAACTATTTTTATGAGCTCGTACCAGCTCTTTATAATCACATACACACCTCCTAGTTTTTTATTTAATTGTACTTAGATCCTACCATGATCAATATTTGTAATAACGACCTATTCTGTAATAACTTCTGAACCTGATTTGTTTCAAATATTACCATAGACGTATACTATTCTGAACACTGTTTTATTCTAGCATTAGTTAATTTGACGTCGTCTTATTTCAAGGGACATCCTCAATAGATTTGCACACACATATTTTAGAGCAGTCGTTACGGAAAAGGGGAACTTGCTTGCTCATAGTTACGTGGCACAGGAGGGATGCAACATCCAAATGTAGTACCAGGTCCGCCTGCAATTACTTAGTGGGAACATCTACACTCCCACTCCTGCACCTCCTCATTATCATACAGAAGTGGCTTAGAAGGTCACGGCTGCAGAAGAGAGATAGCGCAACCAAACCCAGGAGGGCAGAGAGCCAGAAGGGAGGACAATTAGGTTAATAATGAAGACAAGCTGAAAATGAATGAGAGGAAGCAGCAGTGAAGGCTGTAGACCAGTCTGCTATCTTCTCAGCAAGTTCAAACTTTTAGAATATTTTTATTTAGTATCATGCACGATGAAATAAAATAAACACGGCTTACATGATATGTATGTGTGCATGAGCATACAAACATCCCTATATGCATGAAGGCATATGTATCTGTATCAGTGCTTTTATATATCTTTAATATAATTAGTAAGGAAAATTTATGTCTGAAATACATAATAGTCTATGCAGCCAAAATGACACAATGAGCGAGTTAAGAAGTATTTATGAGCAGGAGTGTAGGATGGGGAGAGCCATTGTTTTCCTGACTAGAAGTCCTTGGCTAGACAATATCTGTAGAAAATTTCCCTTCCATTCATTTGAATTTGATGGATGATGAAGAGCTTTTGGCAGATGTTCTTTCTCATCAGGCTAAGGTGAGAGATGAACAGGATGTAGATGTCGCTGGGGAGAGGAAGGGGAGCTGAGTGGTGATGAGCCCATGAACAAGGGTGGCTATGGGTCACAGACTTTTTTCTTCATTACGAATCCTCTTCCTAAGCTGTGTCTATTCCATCACGGAGCGAACCAAGGATGAGCTTAATGACAGTCATCTATCAGGTAGCCACATTTAAAGCTGCAGGATCCTTCTATTACCCATGCCCCGTGCCCTGACAAGGCTAATTGTATAATTACAACACTACATCAACCGCTCCGAGTGCACTTTCGTTGGCAAGGACTAGAAGGAAGGACTCGGAGGAGCATTGCCCCAAGCTAGCACATTAGCATGAATCCAGTTTACTGATGGGGCTGTTCAGTTAGAATCTCTAGTCTATAAGGTTTAAGCCAAGGGTTTTGTGATAAAGTTTCTTGTAGGTTAGCCGTCAGACAGAGCTGAGCATTAAAATTTAAATTATTTTATTTTTAAAATAAAATGAAGGATTATGTTTTCATATTCTTTCTGCTATGTATTAAGAATTGCCTAAGTTACTGTGCCAACATGAGCAAGAATCAATAAAGATTTCACCAAGAATGCATTCAATGCTAAATAAAATCATATTCTTAAGCTAATTTCTATACAACGTTAAAGAATTCCATAAAATATAGCTAATAAGAGTTAGAGTAGCTTCCTTGATATCAGTACTGTTCTTAATCTGGGTGCTGATACTCAGCTTGTGAAAAAAAATGTATTGTTTTAAAAAGTTTCAGTCTAGTTGTATGTAATATACTTTACATTTTTAAATGGTTATTTCTTTAAACATTGGCACATCAAGTCAGAACATCAGCCTGAAATGATTCAGTTTCTCTTGTATAGTAGAAGAATGTATGGTAATCCTTAAACCAAGTGTGTATACCAGTGGTCCTTCATAGTGGCTTGATAAAATTTTGTGAATTCCTCCCAGTCCCTAGTATGCAGCTAATCTTGACTGATGTCAAATATTTTTGTGAAATAAGTTGTTGTGTCATAGTTTGGTTTTATACAGCCCAACAGTGACAGTTTATGCCAGTAACAATGAAAGAACATAATGACTCTATGTCTCTTTACCCTAAGTATTCATGAAACAAGATCAATCCTGTAGTAACAAAAGCAGCTAACACTTGCCTTGAGGTTATGCTTGTCACTGGGCTAAGGGCTTTCCATGGGATACCTCTTTTAATTCTTATGACAAATTATAAGATATATACTATTATATATTTAAATGAGTTCCTTGCACAATGCCTGGTATATACCAGCACTTAATAGCATTAGCTATTCTTAATATCCCTCTTGTTATTGTTCATATTATCCCCATTTCAAAGGACACTGAGATTTAGAGAGGTTATGTCAATTGTCCAAAGGCAAATAGCTAATAAGTGTGCCTTTGGAAAATGGTGGTAGGATTCAGTCACAGATGAACTGTTCCTTAGCTTAACCTAAGCATTTTCACACATTGCCTCTCTCAAGGCCTTGTATTGTACAAGTCTATAGACATGGCAAGGCAGCAATCTCAAGTTAATAGCACCCATGCCTAACTAGTTAGCTTTCCCTCTTAATTAAAAAACTGAAGAAAATATATCTTATATTTCTTACCATAATCAGTAAAATGTAAAGTATAAAAGTTTACCCAGGTAGCCGAAAGCAGTTTTGCTCAGTGGATAGAGCAACGGTCTGTGGGCACATCCCCAGTGGGGGATGTGCAGTAGGCGGCTGATCGATGTCTCTCTCTCTCATTGATGTTTCTAACCCTCTATCCCTCTCCCTTCCTCTCTGTAAAAAATCAATAAAATATATATTTTTAAAAAGTATACCCAGGTAGCTTGTACCATAAGTTTGAGAAGAATGTGGGAAAGTGTGTATGAATCTTTGTGCAATGTGTACACACACACACACACACACACACACACACACACACATACTAGAGCCACATTGTACAAAGATTCATATAAGAATAAGCCTTCCTTCCCCTGGCTTCACTTCCTGGGAGCCTGCAAGTTCTTGCTCCTGGCCAGAGCATTGCTCCTGTAGCTCCCTCCACCTACCCTCCCCCTCATAGCAGATGTTGCACCCCGCCCAGCCACTCCATGCCTGCTTATGCAAATTAATCCACCATCTTTGTCAGGTTAATTTGCATACTCACTCCTGATTGGCTGTGGGCATAGCAGAGGTATGATCAATTTACCTGTTTGTCTATTATTAGGTAAGATATACACACATACATATATATACATATTTGTATATTTGTATATATATGTATATATGTATATATGTGTAATAACTTGATTACTTCTAGAATCACCTAGTCCCAGTTCCTTTTATTATCCTCACATAATTCTTTATTAAAACATAGCTACCAGTAGCCCTAGCCAGTTTGACTCAGTGGATAAAGCAGCCTGCAGACTGAAGGGTGCCAGGTTTAATTTCAGTCAAGGGCATATACCCAGGTTGCAGGATCAATCCCCAGTGGGAGGTGTACAGGATTCTCTCTCATCATTGATGTTTCTATCTCTCTCTTCCTCTCTAAAACCAATAACAATATATTGTTAAAGAAAACATAGCTAAGTGGACTGATAGTTATTCCATTACCATCTTTATCTGAAAACATACCAGTATCATCCATAGAGCAGTTATCAACTAAGATCATGTAAAAAAGTTTCTGTGAGATGAGACTTTAAATGGGTGACTTTAACTTCAACCTGGAGAACAGTAGCTCTGCATGCTTACGCTCTTCTTACAAGTGCCATGATCTTATTCGCAGGTGTCCTGAGGTGTCCTGAGGTGTCTGGCCACAAATTCCTCACATTTTAATCAATCATTGAGGTAGCGGAAAACTGTTTTTCTTTAAACTTGCATTTCCCAAAAGACTGGCTTGGAAAAATATTATTGAAAACTTCTTCTAAATCAGATTCAAGATATTACAGCAATGTCTGCTAGAGTCTGTCAACATTTTCATTATAAACCCATATTTCCCAGGCTTATTTCTTAGCTGTAAAATTTTCCTGTGGACTGTGATGAAGAATACAGAATTGCAGCCCAAAGCAATTTTTATTATCATCGCTCAGATATTGAGATTTCTCCAAGTTATGGTTGTTGTGTTTTTTTTTGTGTGTGTTTTTTAAATGTCACTAAAGTCAAATACTTTGGGAGACAGCAACATATTTTAAGTCCTTTTAAAATGCAACATTAAAAACAATTTGTACCTCATAAGAAACAAATAACTAGAATCCCAAGACCTGAGGGGAAATTTTGTGAGCCCATATGGATTTATTTCCTGATGATTTGGGAGCACATTTGATATTGAGATTGAGATTTTTAATATTCCTACAATAATCTTTCAAGAAATTGGCACCATATGAGTCTAAAGTCTAAAAGAAATTGGATTGTAGGCATGGGAGAATAACAAAGAAAGACTGGAAGTGCAACCCACAGAAATAGTATCCTCAAAGCTACTGATGTTGGTACAATCCAAAATATATATTCCCCTTCCCTCCTTACTGGTAAGCCTAAGAAAGATGGATAGAAAGTTTATGAATGGTTACAACATTGAATGAACTACTAGAATCAGGAGTTTTATCAGCAAAACAACTGCCTTTACAACTTAATTGAATTTCTTGTCAACAGACATTTCTACATGTGAAGTTCTGTGTTATTTTTATCCCCCAAACACATACTATACAGGCAGTGAAAATAGGATTCCTTATTCTGACAGCTCACTCTTGTACTTCTCTAAATAAAAACAATTAACAGGAAAACATTATCTGGTTATTGAATGAATTTAAAAACCTCTCTTTTGGGTCAGATGAGGCAGAAGCTACATTTATGTTCTCAACAAATTGTGATTCAGAACTTAAGAGTAATCACTCATGCCTTAACAATTTTGGCTCAGTGGATAGAGTGTCAGCCTGTGGACTGAAGAGTTCCAGGTTCCATTCTGGTCAAGGGCATGTACCTTGATTGTGGGCACATCCCCAGTGGGGGGCATGCAAGAGGTGGCTGATCAATGTTTTTTTCTCATCAATGTTTCTAACTCTCTATCCCTCTCTCTTCTTCTCTGTAAAAAAATCAATAAAATATATTTTTAAAAAAAGAACAATCACTCCTGATAGAGTTCTGGTCATCAGTAAGTACTGTAATGAGGGGGAAAACTGGAAAGAAGAATTTTTCTACCTTAGCTAGACTTAGTCAAAGCCATCAAGTAATATTCCTAATTCCCTAACATGGGTGGAATAAAATTTAAAACACGAATTTTTAAGACAATCGCTGACTTGCCTCCTCTTTTCACAAAGATAGGGTATCTCAAAATGTGAAGGCAGTGTTTATGAAAATGTATTACATTTTCAAAATTGAGCTCTCGGCTATTGAAATGTGCATATGTTTCTGGGGACACCCAGTATACAAAAGCAGCCGTGGTGTTTTATTAAAGTTATACAATAAGGCCTCACTTAACATCGCCAATTGGTTCTGAGACTTAAAGTGAAACGACACATAAATAAAATTAATGTTATCATAGAGTAATTGCTGTAAACAAGAGTTAAGTTCCTAAGGCATCTTTTCAATGTTTGAACAAAGGCGTGTTGAACGAAACAAGGTTACTTAGGACCTGCTGTATATATATCTTAGCATGAACATGGCCTGGAGGGCAGGGAAGAAAGGTGTGGAATCGTTAAGACTTCTTAACACTGGCACTGATAAAGTGAATTTACATATGCATCACTGGTAGGCCTAAAACCTGATTTCAAATTACTTAACAAATCTTGATATTATGGAAGCAGATGAAAGGTGTTAGTCAAAATACACACAGATATCAGAGGACACTTACCCAGGAGATATTGGCATCTAATATCTTTTACTAGTTTTTTTCTAACCAGTTGCCCAAACTGCAAACATCTAAATCCAGGAAGTAGGACGATCCCTGAGGAGGCTGTGGGGCAGTTGGCATGAGAGATAAATGATGACCTCACAAATGGCATGAAAAGCAGGAGCAAAAGGGGCTTCTACAGTTATTTAGTCATGGATGGATGCTTATGTTTAGTAAAATGCTTTGTATACCCCTAAAATAAATGGCAAATAGGCTCGCCTGCCTCTCATTCTCAGAGTTTAGCAGATTCACCAATTAAAAGGCTCTGACAAAATTTATTTGACCTTTCTTTCCCATACAGTTTTGATTTGGTCTTTTTGGTAAACTAAATCCTTTGGTATATTAATACCTCTCCCTCTCCCTCTCCCTCTCTCCCTCTCTCTCCCTCTCCCTCTCCCTCTCTCCCTCTCTCTCCCTCTCCCTACCAAACATATATGTTTCCTTCGCCGTTTTAGAGAAAGAATGTCCAGGGGAAGCCACAAAAGCCTGCTTCATCCGGATGCCCAAGCAGTGTGGGATTGAGGGGACTATTTTTTTTTTTAATATATTTTATTGATTTTTTACAGAGAGGAAAGGAGAGGGCTAGAAAGTCAGAAATATAATTGAGAGAGAGAGAGAGAGATCAATCAGCCGTCTCCTGCACGCCCCACACTGGAGATGTGCCCGCAACCAAGGTACATGCCCCTGACCGGAATCGAACCTGGGACCTTTCAGTCCACAGGCCGATGCTCTATCCACTGAGCCAAACCAGTTTCGGCTGGATACCTTTTTCGACTGCAAAGAAAATAGTATGCGACAGAGCCCTGTTCTCCAAATGCAGTTGATGATTAGAATTATGAGCCAGAACTGGTTTAGCTTAGTGGATAGAGCATTGGCCTTCAGTCACGGGCTACTTTTGTCTTTCTGCCTGAGGCACTCCTCAGTTCCGGGTGCTCCAAATGTAAGCTGATCATCCTTCCAGGATGATGGGAAGGACTTGTGGAATGCTTTCTAGGCTCCCAGTTTTTAAAGAGGATGAAGACTTCCTCGCTAGAAAGAAAGTAATAATCAAATAAGAAATCTAGAAAATCAAAAGAACCTAAGTAATACTATCAGTATAAATATTAAACATGTGGGCCTTCCCTCCACCATGAATCACTTCTTTGGCTTTGTTCTGGTTAATCTTCCTAAAACTCAGGATCCTCCTTTGGAAAATGGCAATCATAGAAGTACTTACCTGCTATAGTTGTGAGTGTTAACATCCCTCCATGTCAGCGAACATATGCAAGTTACTAAGTATTCTCATTTAGCACAGTGCCTGCTGGATAGTAAGAGTTTAATGATGCCTCATGCATAGTGAAAACTTGATGAGCTTCGTAAATGATAATAGTGATGAAAATGATCTATTTAACAATTAAAGCAAACTAGTACCATAAAGAAAAAGAAGAAAATGCCCATCATTGGAAACTGTAACAGATGTAAGCATCTACATATAGTACTTATTCCATTGGCTAAAGGCCTGATGAAGACCTTCTATGACATAGAGAAATAAAACAACTCACATAACCAATTTCAAAGACTTCTTACCCAAGATTGAGCTTTGGGAATTACCTAACCCTTTCTAGAGAAAAGGGAGGCAGTGACATAATCTGACAAGAATATTCAGAGGCAGGCTGTCTTTCTGGGAATCTAAGAGATTGCCCAAACCTCTGGTCCGCAAACTGCAACTCGCGAGCCACGTGCAGCTTTTTGGCCCCTTGAGTGTGGCTCTCCCACAAAATACCATGGCCTGGGTGAATCTATTTTGAAGAAGTGGCATTAGAAGACATTTAAGTTTAAAAAATTTGGCTCTCAAAAGAAATTTCAGTTGTTGTACTGTTGATATTTGGCTCTGTTGACTAATGAGTTTGCCGATCACTGGCTCAAACCAACCAAATTTAGCTGCATATCCTGGTGAAGCAAACCATGCTATTACCACTGTGTGTGTGTGTGTGTGTGTGTGTGTGTGTGTGTGTATAATTAATATATGTGCATATAATTTTATAACATAAAATTATAATTTATATAAGATGTTATATAGAAATACTTTGAAGAAATAGATTCAGGATTCAAGGCTAACTGTATTATAACACTAGTAGTGTTATCCTATACAGTGGTACCTTGAGATACGAGTTTAATTTGTTCCGTAACCTTGAGACGTGGGAAACTATGAGACGCTCTAGTCGTGGTAAACTGGTGGGTTGTGTGCAGCCGGCCAATCCGCGTGATTACTCCTATCTCAAATGTTGCTCGTATTTCAAAGCAAAAATCGCTCGCTCCACAGCTTGTATCTCAAAAATCTCGTATGTTAGGGCACTCGTATCTCAAGGTACCACTGTATAATAAAGAGGTAACATGCAAATTGACCCGCACACCCTCACACAAGATGGCCACCCCCATGTGGTTAAAGATGGCCCCCACAAGATGACCAGCACAAGGGGGAAGTTATGGGTGACCAGGTTGGCAGGGGAAAACAGTGGGGGGACCAGGCCTGCAGGGGAGAGCATTTGGGGGGACCAGGCCTGCAGGGAGGGTAGTTGCAGGTGACCAGGCTGCCAAAGGATGGCAGTGGGGGGCAACCGGGCCAGCAGGGGCATGTAGGGGACAACCAATTGATGTGTTTCCCTCATACTGATGTTTCTGTCTTTCCCTCTCTTTTCCACTCTCTGTAAAAATCAATGGAAAATACCCTCGTGTGAGAGTTAAAAAAATAACAATAATACATTTTTAAAGGAGATTTTAAGAAAATTGTTCTTAAGATGATTGGAGAAAAAGAAAATTAAAGAAATTTACACAGCCTCTGTATCATATCTCATTACAAATTGATAAAATACAAAATGAACTCCAGTTTTAACTTTTGTTTCATTACTTTTACTATGAACTTAAACTCAATTCAGCTTGTATTTTGTGTGACACAAGTATAAATTTTAAATTCACTAAAGTATTTTTAATGTTGAATTGGACATAATGTTATATTCGGAGGCTATATTTATCTTGATATAAAAGAATGTACTTTAAGAAGACATACTTTCTTCAGCCACCATCTCTTTTCTCTGACAAGCAATCACAGTAGCATAAAAGCACTCAGAAATATAAAGCTTTCCTTTAAAAGGAAAATGTCTTTTAACATGAGGGGCCTGACTTAAGAAAGGGTACAATTTAACATTTTATACCTCTGAGAAATGCTTGCTAAATTATCTTGTATTCCTGCTTCACTCATTGCAAAACTATACACTTCTTTACTTTTTTTTAAAAAAAGAAAACCCCTTTAACACTTTTGAGACATTTCAAATAATTAAAGAACTTTCTGAAAAATTGAATTGCCATTTTATATATCGTACTCTTTGTTCTGTTTATAAATATCATTATTAACCATTGTATTCATTGGAAAGATAGATATAATCTATACCTTCAGGCTAATTGATAAAATGGTGAAGCCCTTGAGAATATCTACCTCCTGATGAACAGTGGCAGGTACAATCATGAGGAAAGTGGGTATATCCTTAATTTTAATTTTACACTATTTTCAGTGTAACTTTATAAAATGATTGTAAAACTTTAAGTGTGTACCGTTTACAGTGTCCCATCTTTAGAATTTATGAAATTAGCATGGCTAGAACCAAAGAATAAAGAGAAACTGTGCCTTTTTAGAAGTTTTCATTACAGTTGACATTCAACATTATTTTATATTGGCTTCAAGTGTGCAGCATAGTGGTTAGACATTTATGTAATTTGTAATTTACAAAGTCATACTTGGCACCGTTCAAAGTTACTACAATATTATTGACCGCATTCCCAATGCTGTACTTAACATCCCCACGACTGACTGTAACTACCAACTTGTACTTCTTCATCCCTTTACCTTTTTCCCCCTGCCTCCAACCCTCCTACCATCTTGCAAGCATCAGTTTCTTCTACAACCACCTTCACTGATCATTCATGTTTTTCTCTCTTTTCTTCTGAATTCCCATTCTGGCTGTCCCTGAGTCTTTCCATCTTCCCACACTTCCCAACCATCTCCTCAAGCATTTCTGGGCTCCAGGATCTGGAGGGTGAGTCTTTGCCAAGGCTTACCTTCCAGGTCATGCTAATCACGTCTGAGGATCCACCTCTTTCTCAGTTGCTAGCACCTAAAATGCCCGCTGCCTGATTAGATGGCACCTCAGTTGTCCCAATCTGGACTTCCTTTTCTTCTATACCCAGTGGCCTCTGTCCATCAGTGAAGATGAAATTACATATGAAACTTAAGAGTCCATTGTAGATGCAGGAATAGGCAATGATAGGGCTGTGGAAAGAGAAATAATTTCATTATTATGTTGAACGAATAGGTACCTAAAATTTTCCTTTCAACTTGAAAGCTATAAAATTATACAATGCAGTTCATTCTTTTCCTTGGTGTTCAAATGTAATCTTTTTTTCAAGTCAGAAGAGAGTAGGCGAGCAGAATGCCTTTTCAAATTACAATAGTAATGATCATTTAACAGGTGGTAGTTTAGAAATATTAAATATGGCCTAGACCTCAGTCTATATTCCCAGTTTATCTTTCCTGTTTAACTTTGTTGTTCCTTAAAGATAAAAAAAATGAAGGATGATTTGACTTCAAGAATATCATAACTTTTTTAAGATCCACAAAAGCTGCTTATAAATGCATACAATAGCATAATTACTATCTGTATTCTAAGTCTTCTTAGCCAATATAGAAGAATTTCATTCTTTGCTATTATTTTTTTCATTTGGCTATGAAGTTCTGTATTTTCAAAGGAAATAAATTCTACACAGATTCAGTAAGCATAATAATCTAGATTTTACACTTCATATATACACACATTTTTTTCCTCACAATAGCACTATAGAAAATATGTTATTCTTTTTTGGATACAGGAAAACTTAAGCACAAGAATGCCAAATTAAGTTTTAGCTCACTTAGCTGGTTTGTAGCATAACATGCGCTGTTGCCTAAAATTCTTAATCCAAGCCCAGCGTGCATTTCAGTATACATCCAAGAACATTAATTTGGCAGTTTCAAAGAGATTGAGAGTCAAAAGTGAAAAAGAGAAGAGGGGACAGGTAAGAGTCTCTGATGTATAGTTCTAGAAACTCCTCACTTGTCAGAACGAAAGGTATATTACCATGAACAGTGTCTTTAATAATATAGCCATGTTCTCAGAATAAATAATTACTTCTTTTTCACCATCGCTCTTATTAAGCCACAAAAAAGTGCCACATACTCTATTGGTTTACAAAGAGGCTCTTAAAAAGAACCAATATATCGCAATTTTCCCTGTTGGAAGCAAAGTCTATGACAACCAGAAACGCCTTCACAGTTCAGCAACACACAGCGTCTGAAAGAAGAGAGAGCCCAGCTAGAAAGTCTTATTTTCTGGATGGAGATTAGAGGCTGTAGAAATTTCCCTGGCCATGGAAACAATAGAAAGACCAAGGTGAGCCTGTTCAATGAAATGTGAGCAAGCACCGGGCAGTTCCAAGTGGCTGCTGGCAAGGTTTTAGGTGTCCTGCCAGCATGCCAACCCACAGGGTCATTTGGCAGTCAGGTGTCATTAGTCAACTCTCTCCCCCTCTCCCTCTTCCCATCTGTTTCCGTCTAGCCTGTTTGTGTAAATTACCTCTCAGTATGCAGCAGGACGCAAACTAGCCCTGTATTCCTCCCACTCCTTTGTCCTTTCCATCCCCGACTGCTCATTTAGACATATACCAATCACTTGACCCAAAAGTTAGCTGGAGAGGCAAGATAATGGTGGCAATTAATATTATGACGGTTACAGAGCAGCATCCCTTACGAGGATGGTAAAAAGCCCACTATAGATAGTATAATAAATGTCAAAGTCATAGTTGCCATGGCCATTTCAAATCACCATTATCATCAGAGGCCAGAATGTAATGATGCCCTGTAGGAGGATGGAGAGTTTATGTAATTTCCAAAGTTAATAACCAAAAGTTATTCTTGACGAAGAGTGCTATTACTAGTTTTAAAATAGCCAGACCTTTCAGCGAAAATAAAAGTGGCTTTCTACCGGGTTCACCCTGCCATGCGTTAATATGCAGACTGCCCACTTCTCTATTATTCCAAGTCATAAGTATATGTATGAATTCTGTTTCATTGTTACAAGGAAAGGTAAGAGGCTCAGTCTGAATGACTCCATCAGCACTTATACTCCACAGAAGAATTAAGGGTAAATAATGATTTATTTGACAACAATTAATAGCAAGGAAGTCCCACTTTGAGGAGTACTGGAAGCTAAAAGGATTATTTACTAAGGATAGATAGGAATAAATCATAGTGAATAATTTTGCAGCTGCAAAATCAATAATGATACATAATCAGTCATGCTGGGACAATAGTTGTGGGCGTATACTATTGATATCTCATTTCAATTTACCTGAAATCATAGAAGAGTAAGCCTGAGAAATTTTTACTTTTTACTAATTGTGAGCACCGAGTTGTTTAGCCAGATTTTACTGCATTTGTCAAATCCGCACATATTTGACTAAAAATTTCAGCCTATGCTTTTTACTTAGGCCGTTATTATATTATCACATATGAATGAATTTAAAATAAAATTCAAAGTCATGTGCTACAAATAATCCCAAATTTTGTTGTTAAGTTTCACCCAAGGATATTTTTTTCCATTGGTGTTTTTTTTTGTTTGTTTGTTTTTAGATTGGGTAGAAGGAAGTGGGAGAGACAGAGAAAGAAACATCAATGTGAGAGAGACACATTGATTGGCTGCCTCTTATACATGCCCTGCCAAGGGCCTGAAACAGAGGTAGGTGCCCTTGACTGAAATTGAACCCAGGACCTATCAGCCCTCAAACTGACACTCTCTCCATTGAGCCAAACTAGCCAGCACTAGCCCTAACTTCTTTACAAAATTTTTAATATCTCAAGGCTGAAAAGTTCATAAAAGTAATCTAGATTTACCACTCCTGGAGCACTTTATCCTCTGAAATAACTATGAAAGTAGGTTATCTGGCCCATATTTAGATATTTCCAGTGACAATGATCTCACCATTTTCTTTGGCAGAAAATCATGTACTTGGATAATTCTGCATCTTTGTTTATCAATACCCATATCTATATTTAAACAGATTACTCAATACTTGCCAAATGTCTTGTTTTCTTTCCAAAGTCCAACTTAAAAATAATGCAAGGATTATGATAATATTTTTTAAAAAAAGAGATGAGATCTCTTTTAGAAAAAGTGTTTAAGAATAATGATAAAATTATATATGCAAACAGGCATTTGAAAGTGACAGTTGAGCCTGAAGTAAAATGAGAGGAAAATTTTAAAGTATAGAAGACATGGGAAAAGAGTATACATGGTTCATAATACCAAAGTAGTGAACTGTCTATATGTTTAAAAGAAAGGTGATATCTAAAAAAAAAAGAAATTAATTATGGTATATGCTTAAGGAAATTTATAAAGCAATTGGAAATAATACAGTATACCTACATGTTCCCAATCTGTAAGAACTTGGAACAATATAACATACAAAATGAAAAAAAGTAAGTTACTAATAAAAGATCTACATAATATACTAGAGGCCTGGTGCATGAAATTTGTGTACTCAACAGGGATGGGGAGGTTGTCCCTCAGCCCAGTCTGTACCATCTCCAATATGGGTCCCTTCAGGGGATGTCCAGCAGTCAGACATCCCTCTCACAATCCAGGACTGCTGGCTCCTAACTGCTTGCCTGCCTGCCTGCCTAATCGTCCTTAACCACTTCTGCCTACCAGCCTGATCACCCCCTAATCACTCCTCTGCCAGTTTGATCTGCACAGAACTGCTCCCCTGCCTGCCCAATTGCCCTCAATTGCCCTTCCCTGCTGGCCATATCACTCCCAACTTCCCTCCCTTGCAGATCCAGTTGCCCCCCACTGTCCTCCCCTGCTGGCCTTGTTGCCCCTAACTGCCCTCCCCTGTTAGCCTGATCACCCAAACCTACCCACCCCTGTTGGCAATCTTGTGATGACATGGGGGCAGCCATCTTGTGACCACATGGGGGTGGCAATCTTGTGACCACATGGGAATGGCCATTTTTTGTGTGAGGGTGTTATAGTCAATTTGCATATTACCTCTTTATTGTATAGGATTACTAGTTGTATAAAATAAATAGCAACTAATGTTATAGACATGTATATTTGCATTAATGCATAGAAAATGCAAATTCAATGACAGACTTAATAAATCAATCTTATCTCTGGTGTAGATTAATAACTAGCTAATACTTATTGAGCTCTCACTGAATACATCACTTCCTATGGACTATTTTATTTAATCCTTCTATCAGCCCTGTGAGGTAGGTAGAATTTTATGCCATTTTATAGATTTATAAAACTGAGCCACCTAGAATTTTTTAAAATTTTATTCTATACCTTGCCCTTAGCCAAAATTCAAATACTATGCAATAAAAAACTCTTAAGAGAAACACACAAATCATAGAAAATCACAGGCAATACATGTAGATACATTCATTGTATAATTACTAGTGAGAGCACATAATTAGAAAGGTACAACCAGACCAGGCAGAAATGAAGAAATGTGTGGTGTGAAATGATGAGTAGCTAAGAGAATATTGCTTGGAGATGGCAGATTTGTGAGGCTGCTTAGAAAGCTCTAATTTCTTATTTTTCTGATTATCAACAGTGAAGACAACAAAAATAAAATTCATCTTCTCTATTTTGTATCATTATTTATCTTGGTGGGCCTAGCAAGTAATTTTCTGCATGTCAAAAGTACAGACAACTCACAAATGCTCTATAATGCATGCCTATATGTAAGTACTAGAGACCTGGTGCACAAAATTAGTGCACCTAGGTGGGGTCCCTCAGACTGGATTGTGAGACGGCACAGACCAGATAGAGGGACCCCACTAGTGTACAACAAGAGCTGAGGAGGGATACAGGAGGTTGGTCAGCCAGGGAGAGACTTCAGGAGGGCTCTAGGGTGTGTCAGGCCCATCTCGCTCAGTCCTGATTGGCCAAACCCCAGAAGAAAGCTAACCTACCAGTCAAAGCATCTGCCCCATGGTGGTCAGTGCACATTATAGTGAGTGATTGAGTGGCCTTAACATATCATTAGGATATTACTTTTTGATTGGTTAAATGAAGGACCCCCATGTGGATACAAAAGCCACCACAAGATGGCCAGCAGGGGAGGGTCCAGACCTGCAAGGGAGGGGAGTTGGGGGCAATCAAGCCTGTAGGGAGGGTTAAGGGTGACCAGGCCAGCAGAGGATGGAAGTTGGGGGCGACTGGGCCTGCAGGCCAGGGCTGTTAGTGTGGGAGGGCAGTTAGGGGCAATCAAGCTGGTAGGGGAGCAGTTAGGCATCAATCAGGCTGGCAGGAGAGTGGTTAGGGGTGATCAGGCTGGCAGGCAGAAGCAATTAGGGGCAATCAGGAAAGCAGGCAGAAGAGCTCTTGGGAACTAGCAGTACTGGATTGTGATAGGGATGTCCCACATTCCTCAAGGGTCCCAGATTGAAGAGGGTACAGGGTGGGCTAAGGGACACACACAAAATATCTGAGACCAAATTTGCAAAAACTTCACATGAAAAAGATATAGTGATCTTATCGTAAATCTCTTCTAGGAACAGTATTAAGACACTAATAGTCTTTCATTTCATGAATGGAAAATGCTTCATAATTGATGTCCAGGAAATTTAAGATACCTGAGAGGAAATTTCAATAAGATCCACAACCTGTCATGATATAAAGCAAGAGTGTTCTTGAATAGATATTATATCATAAAATATTACATATATTTCTGTTAAGTAAATATAATTATCATGTTACATTATTTTAACATTCCACATTTGGACATGGCATAATTACTTATGTGTTACATACTAAGGAACCATCCTTTTAATTTTTTACTAGCATGAATAATGCTGGGACAAGCATCTCATTTCCTTAGGAAATATACTTTGTCGTGAAATTATTGGGTCAGCATATTTTAATATTTCAAAGTTTTTTGATGACATCATAAAATTGTTTAACAGAAGGTTTGTACCATTTTACATTCCTGCCAGGCATACATTGGTTTACCTACCCCTTTGCACACTCTATGGGATTTAAGCTATGCCTAATCTTCTCTAAGGTTTTCTTCTTCTCATTGGATAGCTTTGAGTTTGCTCCTCCTGTTACTGATTTTTCCTAATATTGAGTTTCACAGCTCAAGTCATTGTCATCACAAAAAAGATGCCAATTTCCTTTCTTCATGAAAGAGCCATGAAAAGGTGTGGCCCATCCACTAGAGAATCCAGACCAGTCTTCTGTTCCCGTGAGAAAGGCCCTCGTTTTGATATTTTCGCTGCGCTCCACTACAGAGGTGCTGTCAGAGCTCACCATGCCAGGGGGAGTAGTTGAAAGTTTCTTTTATGGGGCTTGTGAGAATAACTGCATAAAGCCACCAACCCCGACCACTCCCGTAGGCCAGTGTTTTGTGTGAGATCCTAAGAGCCAGATCTCCAGCCAGAGGCAATCAGTTCTGCTCAAATCAGAATACTGTCTAATGGTGTCAGTCTGACCCAGAAACAAAAGCCTGACCTCATCGTGAAAACGGATTTTCTAGTCAATGATTAATTTCTACACCAGTGCCTACGACTTCCTTTATTTAAGTCTATTTTCAGAAACTTGTGAGGTAACTATGGCAATGGACACCTACAAGGAAGAAAGGTCTTTGTTATTAATTTCTACATGCAGAGATGGGTCAGGTATTTAGTTGTGTTATTATGCAAATCTCAAAACATGGCAGGAGGCAACCTGCTGAGAAAGTTCCTACCCAAACAAAATGCCTTTTTAAAGAATTGTACTTTGAGGTTAACTGTTTTTTGTTAACATGTAAAGGCATAATATTCTTTGGAAACGAACAACAGATGTGTTTTTCTTACTGTTAAGAAAATGCAAAAATTTTGTTGATGAGAAGGAAAAATTATACGTATGTTTAGGGGTAATGCTGAAAGTAAAAACCACTTTTTAAAAATATCATTGGGTTTATTCACTTCTCAGAGACAGTAGTGACTTCTAATAGGCCTACAAGTGATTGCATGTTGTCATCAAATTTCTTTGTATAGAATAGTGTTGAACATTGTTTAATGTAGAATAAACCAAGAAAACTCTTCAGATCTGAAATTAATGCTCTATTAAAGGATTTTACCTTTGAAATGTATTCATATTACAACAGATCTCCAAGTATTATAAAATGAGATTTAAGATGACATTAATGGTGGAAGGAACAACTGTATGCCTATAATTTCCAAAAGGGACATGTGACATTTAATTCATACTCAGAGTTCCAAAATTTATACCTTAACATAGAAGACACATTTGTATACTCTGGTGCCTGGGGTTGTAGACCACAGAGCCAGCCAATATTTCAAATTAGAAGTTTCTAGTTTTGTGTTTTTTTTTTCTCAAAAGATATCTTTGAATTTTGTATTTAAAGTTTATAATATGCTTTATCATTAAAATGCTTTTATACAGTAATTTAAATTTAAACCAATACTTTTAAAAAAATCTGTTTATATCCATCCAATATTTTAGGCTAGGGTATCCTCTGACATGCTGTCTCCTTGATTTTTCCATCCAGAAGCATGAGAATATGATCTTATTGTTCCATATAAGTCTCATATTCTGCCTTTCAAATGACACCATTTAAAAGGATTATGGTTCCATGAGCCGGTAATCAACTAACTAGCCCCTAGAAAAACAATAGCATAAGGGGGAAAAATACTTTTCTGAATATTTTAATTCCAAAGTTACCATGGTAACAAGATAAATTGCTTTATTAACATAATCTTTTTCCATTTTTTATTGCTTTTGCTCTCTAGAAAGGATTTTTCTTTGATATGATCACAATTTAACAATGGATTCTGAAATTGAACTGGCATTTATAGAAGTTGGTAACAATGTAAAACAGTTTTGCTTATCTGAAAAGCATACTGCTTTCAAGAAAATGTATAGATAGCTTTTCAAGGTTTGTCACTTCTTATTATGGTTGCTATGGCTCAAGTTTGGCTTTTTCAGGGTATAACATCACAGGAATTTTCCATTAAATTATTCTCTTTCAGTAATACTCATGGTCCATTTTCATTTTAGTATCACTTCTTATAATATCACTGTTGCTATTGTATAATATTTCTTTCTGTATGCAAGTACATGCACATTCTCATGCTCTAAAGCACAATAAAAGTAACTAAAAACTCTGACATTGCTAGCAGATCCCATCACATATAATTAGGTTAATATATTTTTTTCAAGCTCCTAGCATGTGCAAAAAACAATGCTAGACAATGTTGAGAATATAAAAAGGATTATATACATGCTCAGCATTTCAGATGTTTTTAAATGTCTTGTGTAAATTATGGTGTTTTTATTTTGTCATGTTTTAGTCTAATAAAACTAAAGTAGGCATTTTTAGTCTAATAAAACATTGATTTCATAATTATCTTTGAGTTCATTAAATTTGTGGAAATTAATCCAATCAGAATTATTACACCTCGGTTTTGTTTATAATGACTTATTGCTGTAACACAAGATTTAAAGTTTAAAGTATACATTTTATTTATTATTTTTATATAGTTTATTCTGTATTACCTTATAATTAAAATAATTTCTTTTAAAAAATATGTTTTGATTGATTTCAGACTGGAAGAGAGAAGGAGATAGAAACATCAATGATGAAAGAGAATCATTGATTGGCTGCCTCCTACACACCCCACACTGGGGATTGAGCCTGAAACCTAGGCTTGTGTCCTGATCAAGAATCAAACCATGACCTCCTGGTTCATAGGTTTATGCTCACCTACTGAACCACATTGGCCAGGCTAATTAAAATAATTCTTAAATGTTGGTTCAAGATATAAATGTATTTACAATTTATAAACAGATATCAGAATAAAATGGGAAGATAAATAAATTGTCATTTACACTTAAAGAAGAAAATGTTATTAACATTTCTGATTTTGGAAATTTCTCAGAAAAAAAATGATAAGCTACTGAAACAATAGACATTTATTGAACAAATAATATGATACCAAAATGATGGAGTAGATAACCATAAGGTTACCTTGAATAGTCACAGTGCCTAGCAGAGCTCTGATATAGTTGAAACCTTTATCAATTTCAAGGTATGAAAGAATTCTGCCCTAACTGATTTGGCTCAGTGGATAGAGCATCAGACTACAGACTGAAGGGTACCAGGTTCGATTCCAGTCAAGGGCATGTATCCTGGTTGTGGGCACAACCCCAGTATGTGCAAGAGGCAGCTGATCAATGTTTCTCTCTCATAAATGTTTCTAATTCTCTATCCCTCTCCCTTCCTCTGTAAAAAATCAATAAAATATATTTTTTAAAAAGATGTGAAGGAAATCCAAGAATTTCTTAGGTGTTTTGAATTATTTAAAAAAATAAATATAGAGCCAAAATTCATTTTAGAGCAACATTTTGGTATGCACTATTTAAAGTCAATAGCAAATGCCACAATAGATATAGCTATGCACATTCTTAATAACTAAGAATCTGAAAAGTATGCCTAAGAAAATTAAAGATATTCGAGGCAAGACATGTATGAAGCTAAAAATTCTTTACAGGTTATAGATTTTTAAATGAGTCATCAAAAATTGCTCCCATCAGCATCACAATATCATATTCTACCATTTCATGAAAATACAATTGTGGATCCTATATTAGGGATCATCGGATAATACAGTAGAACTCTGTTTTATGTTTTCTGGCTTTCAACTTTCCATGTTACGGTAAGAGGTACAAGTTCTGTAGTAACTCATGTAAATGAGGGTCTTGCTTGGTTCCATTGTAATTCGAACTTAAAAGTTTGAAATGCCTTAGGTGTAGTTTTATAAATTAGATGGGCTTGTATCAAACTAATGCCCCTGTACTTCAGAAGAAGTGAAGGATAATTATTATAAATTAGAGGCTCAGTGCGTGGAAATCCATGCACTAGAGCAGTGGTTCTCAACCTTTCTAATGCCGTGACCCTTTAATACAGTTCCTCATGTGGTGGTGACCCTAAACCATAAAATTATTTTTGTTGCTACTTTATAATTGTAATTTTGTAATTGTTATGAATCGTATCAGTGTTTTCCAATGGTCTTAGGCGACCCCTGTGAAAGTGTTGTTCAACCCCCAAAGGGGTCATGACCCACAGGTTGAGAACCACTGCACTAGAGGAAAGTTCCTCAGCCCAGCCTGCCTGCTCTCACAGTCCGGGAGCACTCAGGGGTTGGAGGCCAGACCCAGAGATCAGGGGAAGGTGACACCCCATCACACCTCTGCTGTTGCCACTGCCAGCAGTGCAAGCCCGGGCTGGCCCTGGTTACCTGAGCCTCAGGTGGCCCTGGGCAGCTGGGCAGCTGGGCAGCCGTCATCCAAGGCTTGCCTGTGCCTCAGGCCAGCCTGGGGAAGCTGGGCAGCTGCCATCTGAAGCTTGCCTGCACCTCGGGCTGGCCCTGGGCAGCTGGGGGCTAAGGGAACTGGGGGACTATAGAGGCAGGAATGTGAAATGGCTGGGCCTGCTGAGAGAACTGGGTGCCAATATCTGTGGCTGTGGGCACTGTCATCTTTGAGGGCATGGCAGTAAATTAGCATATCCCCTCCTTCTTTGCTGGGGTTGCCGCCAGCTTTGTAAGAGTGTGATGATCAATTAGCATATCCCCACTGGAGGCCTGGTGCATGAAATTTGCACATGAGGGGGTCCCCTCAGCACATCCTGCACCCTCTCCAATCAGGAAACCCTTGGGAGATGTCTGATACCCCTCTCACAACCCTGACTGCTAGCTCCTAATCACTCACCTGCCTGCCTACTGGATTATCCCTAACTGCTCCTCTCTCCACCAGCCTGATTGCCTCTCACTGCCTCTGTGTGCTGGCATGGATATCCCTTATTGACCTGCCTCCTGCCAGCCTGATCACCCCCAAATGGCTCCCTCACCAGCCTAGTTGTCTCTCACTGCACCCCCTGCCAGCCTAATCAGCCCCAACTGCCCTCCTGCTCGCCTGGTCACCCCTAATTGCCCCCAACCACCCTGGTTACCTCTTACTCCCCCTACCCTCACCAGTCTGATAAATCCTAACTGCCCCCCTCTGCCGGCCTGGTCACCCCATGAAGCTTGCTGTTAGGTCATTTGGTCATCCCTCACTAACACCCCTGCCAGCCTGGTTGCCCCATGAACCTGCTTCTTCAATTGTTTGGTCATTCCCCACTAACGCCCCTGCTGGCCTGGTTGCACCATGCAGCCTGCTTGTTCAATCATTTGATTGTCCCTCACTAACGCCACCACTGGCCTGATCGTAGATAGCCATCTTATGAGGGTGTGAGGGTCAATTTGCATATTACCTCTTTATTATGTAGGACTAGTGGCCCAGTGCATGAATTTGTGTGCAGTGAACGGAAATTAATTAGAAGAAATATTTTAATGTCGCTATTCAGCCTTTCTCTATAATAAAAGTGTCAACCAAATTCACAATCAACAATGATAGATCAAAACACTCATGTGTGATTGGTGCCAGTGAGAGGTTTATAGTATCATGCATGTGCTAGTCAACTTAGATTTTTATGTATATAAAATAAACATGCTTAATTAGACCTACTTTCTGATTTAGCAAAACTTTTTCTAGCCCAGTGAACCACCCCAACTTCTCTTTCAGATAATTGTCAGCAACACAGCAGTAAATATCAACACGAAGCAGATTATTATTGTAGATCATGCAGGGAAAACAAAGGGTAAAATATTTAACTGTAGCAGTGTTTGATTATATTCTGCACAGAGAGAAAACCTGAAGTCATTTTCAAGGTCCACCATTTCTTACTTCTTTTCAGTTGGGTCAAATTTCTAATCTTTCTAAATCTCCATTTTCTGGCAAATAAAAAAAAATAGGGTTCCACTGAGTCTCTCATCTATCTACTCCAGGACTTCTGTGAATATCAAATGAGATAAGTCATGGGAAAACATTTCACAGACATTTGGTTAAACTGTAAAATGTTTACACCTGGCTATAAAGCAAGACTTGTTCCTGGGCTGACAGAACTGCAAAGAGGCTAGTCATCTCTAGGGAGAGGAAGCTAGGCGCTGCTATGTGAAGTCATTACCTGGTGCCCACAAAGAGTGTTTACAGCCTGGGTTGGCCTGAGATTTGCCTTTTGCGCCATAGGGTCTCAGCAGCAGTGGCTGTGATTTGGTGGGCTGTCACTTTGGGGTGGTGGCAGTGCCTATGTCCCACTTGGGGGAAGCCAAGTGTTGCTTTGTGGGTGCCAGGTTTATGGTGCCATTTCTCTATAAATGGCCTGTGTGTATCATAGCAGCTCCTGCATCGAGTATCTGCTTCTCCCCTGTTCCCCCCCCACACCCGTGATCAGTTAATGTCACAGTGACTGGTCAGAGAGACACTTAGCATATTGCCTTTTGTACATAGAGATTAATAACCTGGAGACAGTAATAGAACATATTTTCCACTCAACATACTCATTTTCTGTTATATTCCCCTAATTTGAGTATACAAAACATCAAGCAATTTTACTCTGCACTATAAAATTATATAACCTTTGGCAAACAAATTTCTTTGTAAGAAGCCATGCAAGTATGTTGTGAGATATTCAACTCTCAAGGCTATTGCTGTTGTAGGTTTTATACACAGGTATTATTTGAAGCTATTTGAAGCTATAATGGCTGAAATAAAGAGCATAGAAATGACTCCACTGTCCCTAAAAATCTTTTTCTTCAGCTTACTACAATATCTGAAAGTTCCACCATTAACTAATTTCTTTGGCTTTAAGCAGGAAGCCACAACAAATAAAATATCTAGCCATTGTCATTACTAACAATAGTTATTGGGGTTTTATCATTTTTAGGTTGATTTTTGAGTATTCATGAAGAACCAGGGACATTTTTGAGATACTGATGATACAGCAGTGATGAAAACAATGTTTTTGCACTAATTCAGCTAAACTAATCTTTTAGACGAGGCAGGAAAAAGAGGTATTGTTTGGTATAATCTGGGAAGGTGTTAATCATAGTAAGATGTGGAGAACAGCTTTTTCAGGGATGTTTTTCTGCATAATTCTAAGAAGCAATACAATGGTTTTTTACATTCAGGTGAATTTATTTTATATAATATATACTAATACAGTCTCTTCACATGAAAAAAAGGTAGAATTAAATGATTCTAGCCAAGGGGGAAAATTAGTATAATATCAGCTTTCCAATTTCTCTCACAATCTGGTTTTCTTAAAAAACCTATTATATGAATATAGTTCCCTTATATGTATTTAAATATTTATCTATGTTAGGATTAGAAGGCTTATAGGATATTATTATTCATATTGAAGAAAATAATTTTTTTCAAAATTAAATATAAGTATATAATATATAGCTATAGTTGTAGATGTATGTCTACATATTGTGTGTGTGTGTGTGTGTGTGTGTGTGTGTGTGCACTCGCACACACAATTACATAACTGTTGTTTGGAATTAACTTTATTACTTATTGTCATCCTCCCAATCTCTTTGTTATGTGGACTTACATTTCATCCCTTTGTTGAGCACAGATAATTCATTTGATAGAGTTTGGCCATGTAGAAGTAGTTTGTACTTCTGATCCCCAAATATTTCTGTAAAGATATTAAAGGTAGTTGTTCTGAAAAATAATAGCCTCAGGTAACAGGAGAATCTGGAAGAACAAGAAATGAAAACAAATAGTTAATGAATGCTCAGAGACATTCAATGTGGCCCTGTACCTCGCAAGCTTCTGAAGGCATTACTCTACAGCAGTGGGAAGTAATTGATGTCCATAAGATGGCCCTGAATTAGCAACATAGGATGTTCCAGTTACATTTTGTATATTCTATTCAATAATTAAAGGAATGCAGCACATTTTAGAAAAATGTTAGTAGCATGATTAAAATGAAAGCAAGTGAAATACAGTGGTACCTCGAGATACGAGTGCCCTAACAAACGAGATTTTTGAGATACGAGCCGTCGAGCGAGCGATTTTTGCTTTGTAATATGAGCAACATTTGAGATAGGAGTCATCGCGTGGATCGGTCGGCTGCACACGACCCACTAGTTTACCGCCACTCGAGCGTCTCATAGTTTCCCACGCCTCAAGGTTACGGAACGAATTAAACTTGTATCTCGAGGTACCACTGTAAATGATTCTTTTTAGGAGAACTATGGTTATATGAATTATATCATGACAGTTATCATTAGATGAATATAATATTGCTATATATATACACATACGTACTTAAGTATGTCTGTATATACACTTAGAAAGTAAAGGGAGAATTATAAAACAATATCTTATTATGTTTTTAAAAAGCAAAAGAAACAAATCAAATGTCTTGGCATGCTATTTAATAAATCTTTCTTTGAGGAAATATATTTTTAATAAACTATTTTAAATGAGATACATAAATGCTTCCTTCCCTTCTAGTTTCTTTGAATGCTTATCTTTTCATTTATTTTTTACAGGTGGCCTTGTATAAATTAACTAGGTAGTGTTCTTAATGGAATTGCAAATTATGATCAAATAATGGTCTTCCAGTGAAATATGTGTTTCAAACCTTACCCAAAGTAATGAGAGAAAATAAACTTGGAGACAAAAGAAAAATGTTTACTTTTGAAATGTTAGACCATTAAAGTTGCTTAGTCGCAACCTTTCATTTCATTAATGCCAAACCTATTATACCAGGAGTCAGTCTCTAAAAAAATGAAATAATTAGAATGACTTAGCAAACCAGTGTTCACAGTGGGAGATGCGTACCAACACCATTTCCAAACATTAGCTTCCAAAAGACTATGGAAAAAGCCCTAACTCACAGAAAGCTAATTTAGAAATGTTAACCGTAATATGCTTACAGAATATTAAAACAAAAGAGATTCTTCTCTTTTATTATTCCTGGCGACTGTGACTCTTTGGATGTTTATTTCCATTTCTTTAATATGACCTACAAGGGGCAAATTTGCAATCTATAGTAATAAAAGCATAATATGTTAATCAGACCAAATGACCTTCTGGATGAGGCTGGGCTGGAAGGGC